>VDFB02267984.1:90155-172317 GCA_007258455.2 Sequoia sempervirens
GATCCGCGGCGAGAGGGAAGAACAACTAAAGGGGAGGATATTGATTTAGAAAATGATACTCCACTTTAGCTTTATGTAGCTTTCAAAAGAAACAAAAAAAAAGTGATTGTAATCATATCATGACAACCATATTTTTGATAATATGTAAAAACTGAAAGAATGAATATTATATGTTAATGAATTAATGTGAATATGTTAATTAATGAATGTTATATGTTAATGAATGAATGTTATATGTTATTAATGGATGAATGAATGATTAATGTTATATGATTGGGTATGGGGAATTGAGAGTGATGTGAGGGGGGGGGGACGGGCCAAATGATCTTCCACCATCACGTGATTGGCCCTGTTAAGTAGAGAATATTAAACTATTCTTGAAACAAAGAGAAGCTCAATAAGGTAATGCACTTTTCAATATAAGAAATGCATCGTTTGAAGCATAAAACCAATATGCAGTCTATATGTATGATCAGTCGTCAGTCTTCGCAATGGTACATTTCCACAATTTTTTTCTTTTTAAAAAAAATTGATGCTTCATCGCAATTTTGACGAAAACCACTGACGAATGAACAGAAAGGTTCGACGAAGTTTCTATAGCTGCGATGAAGGTTTCGTCATAATTCCTTGCCCATTTCGTCGCAATTTCAATGAACTTTTGGCATTGTTTCCACACTACTCCTTGCCCATTTTGTCGCACTTTCGACGAACTTTTGGTGTTCTTCCAACGCTACTCCTTGGTATTTTCGTCGCAAAGTCGACGAACTCTTGGTGTTGTTTTGACGCTACTACTTGCCTATTTCGTTGCACGTTCAATGAACTTTTGGTGTTGTTTTGATCCTACTCCTTTCCCATTTCGTCGAACTAGCGACGAACTTCTGGTGTAATTCGTCGGTGGATACACGAAGTGTTCGTCGATATTCCAACGAAATTCTGAGCCATTTCATGATGCCGACGATTGATGATTCTTTGCCATTATTTCGATGTTTAATTCATCATCGGCCTTTCGATGAAAAAACAACGACGCAAATATTTTCGCCATTTCGTCACGTTTCCGACAAAGATTTGTCGAACGACCGATGAACGGCCATCGGAAAATGGTGTCAAATTCAGTAGTGTAAGTTGCACTTAAGGGGGGATGTTGGTGTAAATAGGCACTTTTCCTAACTAGCTACTTAGTGGGGTCCTATTTACATGTTAAGCCCACTCAAGTCCTAGGCATATTCAAGTTGTTTAGATAAGATTTTAGCTTTTTAGCTTTTATTAAATATTATTCCTAGGTCATTTAATGATGGCTCATGTCATTTAATAATGACACGATCATTTAATGTTTGGTACTTCATCACACCTTGTCTATATTAGCAAGGTCATTGAACACTTTTATAACATACATCATCATCATATTTAATAGATCTTAATATCAAGTAAGCACATTTATTACATACTCTCTTGTAGAAGGTTTTCATTGTTTTTGCAAGTGGTCCTAGGATAGAGCTTATTTTCATCTCCTACAACTTTACATTAATTTCATTCATAATAGATTAATTTATAGTTAATTTTAGATTTAAAAAAGAAATATATAATAACTTGTAAAAACCTATTAAAATTTACCTATCAATTAAATTCAAAGGTCCTATCCATCAACTCATCAATTAACACAATACTAGTGTAATAAGGATGTATCTTGCTCTTGACCTTGTGTAGCATACTTCTAAACTTATGGAGCATCAAGTCTCTAATGTGTATATCATGAACATCCTTAGACCTACAATCACAAATAAATCCACAAGAATGACAAAGGTGTGGTAATTATTGATACTTATAAGTCTCACCCTCATCGCCCTATTAAAGAGACATGTTATGTCGTAATAAGGTCTTCATGAGAGAACTGATCGAATATAAGGTCTTCCCCTCAACACTGTCCTTCACAATGGAAGTGATAATGGCATGCTAAATAGATAGCATGTCTAGGGGTCTTGGTGGCTAGTCCTAGGTGTGACATGCCCACTCCTATGTTATGTAAAGTCTTTGTCTCTACCTTAAAAATTACACATATCAAAATTGTTTGGAACCTCATTGAAGACAAACTCACAATAGAATTACCTTAAAAAATATTGTAGCACCTCGTTATTATTGCATGAGGCATGATGAAAACCCATCCACCACCTATCCCAAAATTATCCCTTACTATTGGCACCAATGAATAGGAAATATTTTGCAACTTCCATGCATAGACACGTCGATTCTTGGATCAACAAATAATATACATAAAGTGGATTTCAATTTTTTCTTATTTTTCACTTGTTAGTATAATAATTTTCTAGAATAAAATTATCATACATTCTCCCATGATTTGACCATGTGTTTATTTTTCCACTAATAGAATCTATGTGAGAAATAATAGATTCCAAGGATGTGGCAAGAGTTCAATGATGTGTGCTTGTTGAATTAGAATTTTTTTATGTTTCAATCAATGTTTGAAGTTTTTTTGTTTGTTTCAATTTACCTTAATATATTAACTTGTGTCTTATGAGGATGTCAAGGAATGGATAAAGGAGTTTGAACAAAGTTAGTTTGTGCTTACTCTTCAATAAAAAATTTATCATGCATTCAGTCTAATTAATTGTGGTTAGGAGTTGAAGATTTTTCATTTTTTGAAAATTGAAAGAAAGGAATCAAAACAATTGAAAAATAAATTTTATTTTAATTGAAACTACTCAATATATGTAAATCTTATCTCATCGACCTCACAAATATTGTGGTGGCATGCTCTTGGGGTTGAATCCATTCCAATGGCTTCAAAATGTGTTTGCACTATTTCTCTATCATGTTTGGGTGTGAATAGTAGAAATGGCGACCTTTGTTTTCTTTTATGGAGCATATAATGTGAGTGTGTTATAACACACTTGCTTTATATGTTATTTGGACCAAAAAGTGGTTTTGTCCACTTCAAAACCACTTTTTGATCCCAATATTTTTTGAGACACCTAATGAAAAAGTTCAATCATTTGAAAGTGATCTAAATAAGATATCTTTATTGTTGAAGGGGTATTCATTCCATCGAATAATGTTAATGTTAAAAACTTTGTCCAAAGAAAGTATTTCATGCAATAAGATTTATTAGAAGGAACAACAAGGGTATTGGGATGTCTAATATAACTAGAATAGACCAAAGAATTAAAAGCATGAAGAAGTAAATAATCAAGTGTAAGAGAGGGGGACCATCGCGTGCAAGACCCCAGGTCACGGAGGGTCAAGATGCAAGAGGCTACCCTAACTTACCTCAGCTAAGTACAACACATAAGGTATAAGGATGAGAATGATGAGGATTATGAGGTCCTACAATCACTCTACAATCCCGAGTTCTAAGGTGGGGCTAGGTGAGTCAGTTTCTCGGTTCAACTTTGTGCCTCAAGGAGTTCTCTGCCTGAGGACGTCAGCACGGTCTTTGGATGACAATGCAGTGCGCTGGTGTCTCTAAAGTGCATTGTAGTCCATAAGGTCATACAACAGCATAGACAAGGTTGAACTCACCAAAACGACTAACATCCTAGCTACTCAACTAAAAGGCCAAAATGAAACGAGTAAATAAACAAAGTATTCTCTAATGTTATAAAGTAGAAAAGCAAGTGCAAGAAGGGTAAGAAGGATCTCACAAGGGAATTTTTTCACCAATTGACCTTCCTCACAACACACACACCTACACGCAGCAAGAGGGAAAATTTTGGGTGGATGAATAGGGGTTGTCTCAGTCAGACCCTTGTTTAGGTGTTTCCAGCTCCACAAACAACCAAGGAAACGAGATAAAGAAATAGCGTAATAAAGAAAACACAAACACTACAAAGCAGTACTATGCTACTCAACCAAGTGATAGAGGAGAGGAGAGGGAAGCTTACCACCTCCAATAAGAGCACTCAAGGCTGCTTGGGGGAGAAATTAGAAGAACTCAAGCCTCTACTGCAATGGTGTGGTCCCAAATGTGCTCTACCAAAGTGACAGAGTGAAGCTTTAGATTCAATGGAATGCTTGAATGCTTAGAGTGAGTGAGAATGGATGCAAAAGTGTAAGGAAGCTTGAAGTGTGCAAGAATGAAGACTTGATCTGTTGAAGAGTTGTGTGGACTTCTAAAGAGTTGGATTGAATGTTGAAGGGATGAATTTGAAGAGAGAATGAAGAAAAACGGTCATATTCAGGTCGGTCGGCTGAAGGGGGCATTACAACTTCATTGCCAATGAGAAGTTTAACACCTCTGTAGGTTCAACTGTAGGATTTTGCTAGGGACGTAAGTGCACCTCATGGACGTCTGCGCGTCACCCGAGCATCCCTAATAGAAACGCCCCCACCGATGCTCAAAACAGGTGCCAAGTGGATAGCTAACATTGGTCTTAAGTGGAATTAAGCCTATGAACTTGGTTTGCTAAAGTGGATAAGGGAAAAAAAGGGATTTGCATAAGGGGTGCAAATTCGTTCTTTTACATTTTTCCCCCACTTTAGCGAGCACGAGTATTGATGAGTGCTCAGTAAAGTAGATCAAGAAGAGAGTAGAGTTAGAAAAGTATACCTCAACCATCAAGGAAGTAGTACTTAGTCTGGCATACCCGAAGGTGTAGGAAAAGAAAAGGACTCTGTAGCTACTTGGAACTATGAAGTTGGAAAAAACAAAGTGTCTTACAGGCGTGGACCTACAAGGAGGCAACCCCCAAGATCTCTCGCATGAAGGAAGCCACAAGGAAGTACCCTACAGGTTCTCGGTCCTACAGGGAAGGTATTCTCCATGAACTCAAGCATGAAGAATACCGAATGAAGTGCCCTATAGGCTCTCAGTCCTATAGTAAAGGTATTCTCCATGAACTCAAGCATGAAGAACACCGAAGAAGTACTCTATAGGTTCTCGGTCCTGTAGGGGAGGTATTCCCCACAAACTCAAGCGTGAAGAACACTGAAGAAGTGCCCTACAGGTTCTTGGTCCTGCAGGGGAGCCACCCCCAAGATCTCTCGCATGGAGGAAGCTCAAAGGAAAGAACCCTACAAGTTCTCAGTCTTGCAGGGAGGTATCCCCCAAGATCTCTCACATGGAGGAACCTGAGAAAGAGGAATCCACAAAGTCAGGAAGTAGCGACATGTCTACCTGCAAATAGAACATGTCAAAAGTGGCTGGTCACACAAACCATCAATAAGTAAAACTTTCAAAGGGATCCCTTGGGAACCCTTCAAAAGGAGAGGGGTCCACTCAAGGGACGCATTGTTTGAAAAGTAAGGTCTAGTCAGGCTGCCCCCAAGCTAGACGCGAAAGAGTGAATGGAATGAGTCTAGTCGGGCTACCCCTAGGCTAGACATGAAAGAATTCCATTCGGAATAGAGGCTTTGAAAGAAGGGTCCCTTAGGAACCCACCGTGAGGAAGAAGGGGGGGTCCACTCAAGGGACACACGATTCAAAGCAATCGTTCATCTTAGCGGGGTCAGATCTGTCCAAGCTCATATAATAATAGGTAACTGCAATGCAAGGCGAAAGATCATCAATCCCCAACCAGATTAGGAAGAATGCACGGAAAACAAAGTAAAAATAAAAAATTGGGTCAACATGAAAGGGAAGCCTAAATGCCCCCAACGCTTTGCATCATCCCCAATTTATCAAAAATCAAGCACAAACATGGAAGAATGATGATACAAATAGAATAAGGTTTATGACACAAAAACCACACTTGTATCCATGCACCAATGGGGGTGACGAGGGTCATCCAGGAACACATAGCACAAGTACGAGGGGAACACATCACAAAACACACACACACAAGAACAAGAAAGGGCCTCCTCCTAACATTGATCGGCCAAGAGGTCGTTCGCTTCCCAATCTAAATCCTCATAAGGGGAAGGAGGACGAGCCTATAATTGTGGGATGTTAAGAGGAGGAGCATCCAGCCCTCCTGCAACAAGGGCGAAGGAAGAGGGCCCCTCAAGGTCCTCTCCACCGAGCTCCTGTGGAGTCAAAGTCATCGATTTCGCAAAGATCGCCGACAAGGCCGAAATCTCATCCATAGAGTTAAACATGCACCCTACAAGAGCGCCATGTCTTACTTTAGTGGATGGGACGAGTTATGCCTGAGATTCACCTCTAAGCTCGCCGAATGACTCAGGAGTGGTGACGAACTCAGGAGAAGCCAAGGCTAGTTCTGTTACAAGGATAGAACAAGTCAACATAGGACCACCTTGCGAGGAAGGTGGACTCCTCTTACACCCTTTATTATTAGAAGGACCAACCTTCGCCTCTTTCTTTGTTGGAGGAGATGAACTCCCCATAGACAAAGCTAGGGGTGTAGAGGAAGAGGAAGAAAGAACCGCAATAGATACGACTGAGGTATTAACCATATCCATGGGCTTCGAGAAGGGTTGAATATCTAGAACAAACATCAACAAAGGGGGCTCTTCCGAATGAGCGATGAACACCTACACCCATTTAGGGTTAGGTGCATTCGTTCTCGTAACAGAAGTTGGGAGCGGACCAAACTAGAGAGAAACAGAAGGAAGGGAGGAAGAAGACGCTGTAGGAGGTCCTGAAGTAGGAGTGGTTGTTTCTTTCTCCTTCTATTGTGAAGCGTCCTACTCGGCCAAGAGAGCCTTTCATCGACACTTGCGTTCACATGCAAGGCAGTTTCTGCGACTCTTGGAGTTAGAGGTTGGAGTTTGCAAAGGGACAAGAGGTTTCTGCTCAACCATAGGAACGTCCACTATAGTCGTTTTAGGCAGAGGAACAGGTTGAGGAGCAACAAGAGGAGTCGACTCGAGAGCCTTGGAAGCAGGCCTCTTTCTACTCATTGCCTTAGAAGTAGGAGCGGTAGGAGGCCACAGATCAAATTCTCTGAGAGAACCTTTCTTTTTGTCGTATAAATAATACCATGGTCTACTAAATTCATTAGGGAGGTCCACGATCCTGATCTTGGGCCTACGCCAAGGAGGGATCATCGGACTCAGTGGGTAGCCACTGGGTCTGCTCATCCAATACTCTTTCTAGGAAAGGGGAGAGGACGGGGCAGTCCGGGAAAAGGTCACCTTTTCTTTACCTTTGCGGAAAGGAGAGAGAGCCGTCATAGGCTTCTCCTCTTTCTTTAGGGAAGAGGGAGCAACTGGTATAACCTTCTCTTTACCTTTGCGGGAAGGAGAGGGAGTCAGCGTGGACCTCTCCTTCTCTTTTGGAGAAGGAATAGTAGTCAGTGTGAGCTTCTTCTTTTCTTCTCGAGAAGAGTAGGTAACTGATTGCTCCGTCTCAGGAAGGGTCAACTTTGGCTCCCCTTTGCCCCCAGTTTTATACTTCACATAATTTTTGTAAAGTAGGTCTGTTCTCAGAGGAAGCGGACCGACTGGGGAGGGCCAGAAGTGATCCAATGAATATCCACCATGAGATACCAAGGGATGATATCTGGTGTCATGTACTACATGCACGACACCCTCGTGGGAAAATTTTAAACACTTGTGACTAACGGAGGCAATCCCATTCATTGAAGCTAACTAGGGAATGCCCAACTTCACTCTGAACAAATCTGACTCTGGGATGACATTGAAGACTATGTCAACAATCCTAGGTCCAACCAAGACGGACAATGAAATCGAGCCATAGGGTTTAAGACTCATACCATCGTGTCTGTAGATGGTAGATCTTGTTTCTTCATATTTCTCCTTTTGCAGTGAATTTAATACTAATGTTTCTTCAGTAATAACATTCACATGGCTCGCGGGGTCAATCAAGACTCCTGTCATAATGTTACCATTGACACGATCAGGAATGTAGAGAGGTGAAGGTTTGTTGTTTAAGGGAAAATATTGTGATGTAAATGTAATATCCGGCGAACTGGGTGCGGGTGGAACAGTGGAAGTTACCATGACCATATTAACATAGGCCTCAGGTTGGGTAACAGAATCAATAGGATCAACAATCATATTAGCAAAGTGTGATGGAAACGGGTCCATGTATATCTGCAATTCACTATTTTCCTTTGCCACTAATTTGTTAGTGTTATGTTTATTCCCATCGAGACGAAGGGTACCAGTCCTATATCTCATGACGCAGACACATACATCGTTCGGTAGCATGTCCATTAACATGATTGTACTGACAATAAGTGCTCCCATCATACCAATTAGGGTAAGGGTCTTTAACAGGCTTAGGGCTCGACAAAGTTATGATCTTATCCTTCAACAACTTTTGTAAGATGGAAGTAAAAGATTCTGAGAACTTTGTGAACTTCTTGTTGTGTATGAGGTCATTGTCATCAACAGTAGCTACTACATTCACAATGGCTTTACCTTTCCCAAAGATTGATATGATGGATTTTCCCTCAGAATGGGAACGCGAAGAGGGTCCCCCAAATTGAGCAACCATTTGTTGGTACTCTCGTAAAGCTGCACACAAATGTGTGAAAGAAGGGTATTTCATCAAGGCAAACTTCTCTTGCCAAGGCATTTGTAAGTTGCCTATGAATACCTTCTGCATGTCAGAATCAAGCAGCTGGTACGAGATTTTTGAAAGAAGTGCTTGATAACACACTATAAAATCAGTAATCTTTTCGTTATCTCTTTGTGTACATCGGACGAGATCCGAAAAGGTCATCTTCAGCCCGATGTTTGCTTGGAATTGTCTAAGGAACTGATTTATGAGTTGATCGAATGAGAAGATGGAGTTGTCGGGTAAGGAACAATACCATTCTAGTGTTGTTTCCTTGAGAGATCAAGGGAATAGCAACACATCATGATGGAAGAAGTCCACACAAAGGGCGTTAAAGGTATACACATGTGTCTGCAAACCTCCCTTGCCACCAAACTTCTCAAATTTAGGGATCTCCATTCCCTAAGGGAAGGGAGTGTTCAAGATGGCAACTGACAATGGGCTATGTTAGAAGAAAGGCTGGAAGATAGGTTGGGCAGAGGCATGGGAAAGGCTTGTTAACTAGCTCTACATCTTACCCATATTTTGAAGCAGAGTGTTCAAAATAGGGTCGTTGGAAGAAATAGGGCCAGAAGAACCTCCTCCAGAGCCACTGCCAAGTCCACCTCCAGAACCGCCACCGATGTGACTTCCGCCAGAACCACTACTAGAGCCACCACCACCGGTAAGGCCTCCGTCGGAGCCACCGCCATGGCCTCCACCAAAACTGCCTCCACCAACACCACCTCCGCTACCGAATCCACTGCCACTACCAAAGCCTCCACCACCCAGTCTGCCATGACCTCCACCACCAGAGGTGATAGAAGGGGTAGAGCTAAAGCCCAATGAAACTTTATTCACTTTGATAGTTTCAAGTTGCTCAGGGACAAAAGGAATACTGATGGAAGGGACCACATTGGCCATGTAAATGGAAGTGAGAGGCATTGATAGCCCTAACTGTCCCTCATGCTCTTCAAAGGTGACACCTTGTGCAAAGCTAGGATTGCTCAAAGGAGTGCACACTTTGGCAAGACCAAGGAGACTACTTAGAAGCTCTACGCCTAATCTATCTTTACCCATCATATGCTTTAATTCACTAACAACCCAAGTGGCCCTAGCCATCTTTGGGTTCCTTTCCAAATGGTTTTCTAGGTCACCCAACCCTTTAGCAAGGGCAGATACATATTCAACGGGGATTTCAATGGCCTCATGCTCATCCACTGATGATGGCGTGGGAGACACAGGAGGAGTGGGAATGTGATCGGTTTTCTTCAGTGAATCCCATCTCATTCCTCGATAAATACTCCTGCACAACCAAACTAACGACAGGACCAAAGAAAAGGCCTGTAGAGAGACCAAGCGAGACCTTTGTCCTATCCATCGAGAGGTGTCATACACTTCTCCTCATGATATGCCCAGAAGTTGTGGGTTGGGTTGTGATGCTCATAAACTTTCACAACACTCAAGAACACAAAAATCGTGAAATATCTGAGGGAAATCCCAACATTGTCAAATGAAAAGGCATTGGTTCACGTCGGATTCACCAAAAATGTAAGAGAGGGGGACCACCGTGTGCAAGACCCCAAGTCATGGAGGGTCAAGATGCGAGAGGCTTCCCTAGCTTACCTCAGCTAAGTACAACACGTAAGGTATGAGGATGAGAATGATGAGGATTATGAGGTCCTACAATCACTCTACAATCTTGAATTCTAAGGTGGGGCTAGGCGAGTCAGTTTTTAGGTTCAACTCTGCGCCTCAGGAAACTCTCTGCCGAGGACGTCAGTGCAGTCTCTGGACGACAGCACAGTACACTGGCATCTCTAAAGTGCGTTGTAGTCTGTACGGCCAGACAACAGCAGAGACAAGGTTGAACTCACCAAAACGACTAACGGCCTAGCTACTCAACTAAAAGGCCAGAATGAAACAAGTAAATAAATGAAGTATTCTCTAATGTTATAAAGTAGAAAAACAAGTGTAAGAAGGGTAAGAAGGATCTCACCAAGGAATTCGTTCGCCAGTTGACCTTCCTCGGAACACGCACACTTACACGCAACAAGAGGGAAAATGTTGGGTGGCTGAATAGGGGCGTGCCTTAGTCAGACCCCCATTTAGGTGTTTCAACCTCCACGGACAACCAAGGAAATGAGATAAAAAAATAGCGTAATAAAGAAAACACAAACACTACAAAGCAGTACTATGCTACTCAACCAAGTGATAGAGGAGAGGAGAGGGAAGTTTACCACCTCCACCAAGAGCACTCAAGGCTACTTGGGGGAGAAATGAGAGGAACTCAAGCCTCTACTGCAATGGCGTGGTCTCAAACATGCTCTATTAAAGTGATGGAGTGAAGCTTTAGCTGCAATGGAATGCTTGAATGCTTAGAGCACGAGTGAGAATGGATGCAAAAGTGTGAGTAAGGAAGCTTGAAGTGTGCAAGAATGAAGAGTTGTGTGGACTTCTGAAGAGTTGGATTGAATGTTGAAGGGATGAATTTGAAGAGAGAATGAAGAAAAACGACCATATTCGGGTCGATCGACTGAAAGGGGCGTTACAACTTCATTGTCAATGAGAAGTGTAACGCCTCAGCAGGTTCAGCCGTAAGAATCTGCCAGAACATAAGCGCGTCGCGCGGACGTCTGTGCACCGTGCGAGCATCCCTGACAGAAATGTCCCCACTGACGCTCAAAACAGACACCAAGTGGACCGCCAACAATGGGCTTAAGTGGAATTAAGCCTCCGAACTTGGTTTTCTAAAGTGGATAAGGGCAAAAAAGGGATTTGCATAGAGGGTAGAAATTCGCTTGTTTACATCATGAAATAGGAAAAGTATTGTGAGTATTCTAAGAAAGATGGTTCACTATTATGAAAATATTGCAAGTCACTTCAACAAATCTTTGTTGAAATAATTAAATCAAATATCTATTTTTTTTAATTTTACTTATTGAACTAGTCACCGGACTTATGTGATACCATTGTTAACTTTAGGCCTCTATTATTGTAATTGTATGTTACTCAGCCTTTTTATTAATAGATGTCAACGATGTTTAAGAACAATAGCCATTAATGAATTTCATTGTGATCTTTTTCTTTGTAACAGAAACTAAAATAAGTAGCATTTTTTTGCATTGAAAGGCACTTAAATTGTATTGTATGATTGGTGATGCAACAAGTGATAATTGTTTATTAGATGGGAAATGCTACAAACTGAAGTGACTAGCTGATTGGTTTTTCTAACAACTTAATCTGCAAGTCGTATAGTATTTGTAAAAGTCATTTTGTGCAGTCCTGCAATAATGGCATTCCATTAGATGATATTTCTTTGACGCATTTTGTCAAATAGTTGACGTGCTTTGTCTATGCTTCCACATTTTGCATACATGTCTACTTGGATTCTTGCAACTTTAATATCTGGCAAACATCCGCATTCGTTCATGCTTTCATGGAGATCCATGCCCTGTTCCGAAGCTTCCATTTTGGCAAAGCCTGGAAAGATGCTGGCAAAAGTTGTGAAGTTTGGCTCTACACCTACCAATTGCATTTGCTTAAATATTTCCGAGGCCTTTTCAACAAATCCATTCAGTGCATATGGATTTCATGACACCACATTTCTCTCAGGCAATGTTTCGAAAAGCCTTAGAGATTCCTGGAGAACACCATTATGTGCATATGCTGCGATCATTGCAATCCATGAAACTACATTTTTCTGCCATTTTGTCAAACAATTCCCGTGCCTTCTGTATGCTTTCACATTTTGTATACATATCTAGCAGGGCAGTTGCAGCTACAACATCTGACAATAATCGCATTTGAAATACGTATGGATGTTCACGTCCTGTTCTGAAGATCCATTTTTACAGGCTGAGGGAGTGCTGATAAAGGTTGTGGAGACTGGCTTTACACTTGCCAATTGCATTTGCTTAAATGTTTCCAAAGCCTTATCAACAATCCATTTTGTGCATATCCTGAAATCATGGCATTCCACAAGATCTCATTTCTTTGAGAAATTTGTTCAAAAAACCTTAAAGCCTCATGGAGAACATCATTTTGTGCGTATCCCGCAATCGGTTTAGTCCATGGGACCAATGTCAAACACTTGGCATGCCTTGTGTATGCTTCCACATTTTGCATACATGTCTACTAGGGCACTTGCAACAACATCCCAACAAAATCCCCTTTCATTATGCTTTGATGGATACCCATACCCTGTTCCAAGCCTTTATTCTGTGTAAGCCAGGAGTATGCTGGCAAAAGTGAACTGATAAGGTTGCATACCTGTTGGTTGAATTTGGTGAAATGGTATCAATGTTTCCTAAGCGTTCCCAGGTCTTCGGTAAGCTTCAACGGTCGCATTCCATGAGAAGAAACTTCCAATTTCGAAATACCAATAATAAAATAATTACCCTATTTAGAACCCTAAGAATAGCACAAAGTTTGTTGCACAATAAGAATAGATCTGCCATCAATTGTAGAAACTTCAAAGGACGTTCTTTTATTGACATATAATGTCTCTAAACAACTGTTAAATCACCTTTAATATCAACTTATGTCCCTTATAATTTTAGTTGCCAAACAACAGAAACTACTATGTTCTGGTCCCGAAGTGCCATAATCAGCACTAGCATGATAGTGATCAACTAAGGCAACCGACAATCGATAGCTTCCAGCCAAACCAAGTTTGTCTCTTTGCCTCAATGCAGTTAAGATGGACCATTTCACTGAACCTTGTTCCAAACAAAATTATAATTGGTAAGCACCCGAGTAAATTTAAGAGATAGAAATCTGCAAATTGTTGGAAGTGATGATGAAAAAAATAATCTTACAATTTTTAAACCAAAATTTCATGCTATTGACATTAAAGAAAAATTTGGTTGTAGGCCTTCACACTAAACCTTCTCGCATTGCTATCAAATCCTGTTAATGAAGGTTGATTTGTAGATACATGTTTCTGACCATATTAACTATATTTTGAAAAAAAAGAGTTTAAGAGGCTTCCAACTTATTTTGATTAGAATTTGGTCAAAAATAGTTTTTGGATGAGACTAACTGATTACAGATTCAACAGATAGAATGACTGAAGAAGCGTGACTTTGGATTCCAGCTACTTACAAATTTCTTTCGAGATTTTGTTTGCTATCAAAATTAGGTATTCAACAGAATTACAGTGTCAAAATCTAAACATCAACAGTAGTGATGCCCAAATATTACTATAAGGGGAGCTAAAAAAGATTCAGCTTTGAAAGTTAAAGCAAAATCCAAAAAAAATTCTACCATAATCAAAGATATTACTAGTCATTTAAATCTGTCATATTTCAATGTTGCAATGGCTTGCTGAGTGTACTAGTCTTTGGCCCAACATAATTATAACCATCCTAGAGCTACCACCATGGACAGTCACCAAGAATCTACACAAGTGTTTCTTTTGAATCCATGCCAACCTATAAGTGGTCTTTCTTCCGAGTTCTTTAGTGCTTCCTTATGAGGATTTTTTGGGTCACCTGATATTGGCTTTCACTTTTTAAGAAAGTGATCATATTGTAGGATCAAGGCTTCAAGTTTGGGCTGTGCCTTTTGCTTTCACTTTGGAATTCTCGATTTGATTACTAATTTTGTAGCATTGGTGTTTGAAGTGAAAAGCATTTGATTGAAGTTTGGTGCAAGAAAATTTTCTGATTATTTGTTCTTTGGTCCCAAGTCAGTTCTGGATGGCTTTTGATGACTCCTTTGGTTGTTC
This sequence comes from Sequoia sempervirens, assembly GCA_007258455.2. Taxonomy (NCBI): domain Eukaryota; kingdom Viridiplantae; phylum Streptophyta; class Pinopsida; order Cupressales; family Cupressaceae; genus Sequoia; species Sequoia sempervirens. Next base: position 104,303 of record VDFB02267984.1, read on the forward strand.
AAATTTGATGTCTTCTATTTTGTTGTCTTCTTCTGAGGCCAGATCATAGAAAGTGTTTGTGATTTTGAGTTGTTCCCTGCTAAGGTTGCCCTTTGCATGCATATTCTCTCTGAAAGTTACCCTTGGTTTTTAAAGCATATTCAATCCCCTTCATATTCAAATTATTTTGCTAGTAATCAGCTTCTCTAGATCTATATCAACACAGATACAGGCATAGTTAAAAAGATCTGGTTTACTAGTGAACTCTAAGGAGTAATGTATTTCCTATGGCTCCTCTAATTTTCAAGATAGATGATTCCTGCCAGTTTTCATTCAATTAGAAAGAGGCAAGGAGTTAGGGGGGGAAGGGTGTTGCAAAGAGGGTTGTCATTGCACCAAAAGATCGACCTGTTAATGCCCAATACAACTGCCAGAGTTAATAAATCCACGAGAGTCAGTTAAACCATGTCATGAATCTATGCGCTGCACTGCACAGCACAAGGAGACCAAAGGCACACACCTTGCAACAAAGGGGTTTAATACCTAGACAAACATTGGTTAGTTCCTCTGTTGGGAATTAAAAGCAGGAGACCGGTGCTTATATTATGCTTTGAATACATTTTTTAGTACATTCAACTAAGTATATCAATTTTGTGTTAAAACAAATGCTTAAATATATACAAAAGGGCAATATTTCATTGCAGCAATCATCTAATTTAAAATCTGAGGGCATTGAATCCTATATTTTTTTGGAGCACCAATTAGCCAGCCCCTCTCCATGGAGCCGCTAGGTAATACTACCAAACAAAAGACACTGAAACACTTCTAGCTCAGCCATAGATAACGTTGGTAGTTTTGTATTACTTATCAGGGAAGTTGATTTTAACCATGTCATCTTGAGTGTCAAAAAAAAATCTCTGTAATCACCTAGTATGCCTTAAATCCTATTGGGACATCTGAAATCATATATTGATTCTATTTAAAAATATGATATGGATGTTGCAGTAAGGTTGCACCACAGTTGCTACTATTTGCCCATGTAATCCATGGGAAGAACTTGTCTCAGGTCCTCCTGCTAAGGGAACAAGAGGTTAGTGCATAGATATCGGAGGCACTTTATTTGAATGCATACCAGCTAAACTAACATCAATTGCTTTTACATTGTATCCATTTCCACTGCCTTTTAGTCCAGTATTAGTTCGAATGCTAGAGTATGGTGCCATTGACAGTTTAAGGCACCCAAGTTGTTAACTCTTTCTATAGCATTGCCTACTGTTTTTTGAGGCTTCCTGGATGCATATGAACAGAACTGCCTGAGGAAATGTATTGAAAGGAGAGATTATTTATATGTAATGCTCCCCTTACTACATTTGACAAAATCACTTTGTATCTTATTTATTATATTTAATTTATGTATTTTATTGAGTTGCAATTTAGTATATAAAGAGTGTATTCTTACTAAAAGAAAGTGTTTTTGGGAAAATAAAGAAGGTTAATACATAAAAATATATTCTTACAAAAAGAAAGTATCTTTGAAAAAATAAATAATATCTTATTTTTAGAATTTAATTAAATATTTATTTATTAGGAGGGTCTAGTGGAAATGAAATAATCTTATATGATGTTGGTGTCACTTGTTGTTTATGACTTTATGATTTTAAGATGGCGGAAGGTCATTGATCCTCTTTCTAGAGAGTTATTCCCTTGTGCAGTTTCTTTGCAAGATGACCTACCTCCTTCTCATCTTAGCGCAATGACTTTTTGTGATTTAACTTGTTACCTTTGGTTTGAATATTCTTGGACTTATATTTTGATAGACTACACATATCTATTAACCAATTCTTTATAAAACTTCTATACTTTGTTGTTTAAAGTTTAATGTATAAAACTACTAGAAGGATTTTCAATAAAAAATGCATGAACCATACCACTTGTGGATTTTATCTTAAAATATATCAATATTGTCAATTCTTGTTAGAGATGAGTTACTTATGTATTTGTTGGATGCATTTTATTTGACATTTTTTTGGTTAAGGGAAAAACAGGTTTTGAAGGGACCCAAAGCCCTATCATAATAAGAAACGCTGTCAAAAAATAAAACAAAGCCAACCAACAACCTAACTACAACAATCAAGAAGAAGATAAACAAGACCAAACAAATTGCACCAAACAGGTTTTGATGGGACCTTGGAACCCTTTACAACCAAGTTTTACAGGGACCTAAAACCCTATCAAACAAATAACACTGCCTAAGATAAACAAGACCAATTAGCAACTAAATCACCGCATTCAAATGCAAACTACGGAACACTGATCACCTTGTCCTTCTCGACCTCCACCTCAATAAGAGAAAGGAGAATCGAACTAAAGAAAAGGTAGCTAAAGCTCTCTAGCAACAACTCCATTTTATGTGCTCAGATATTCTCCACCTCAATAGGAGAATACTCCACCTCCATAGGAAGAGCAAACAAAGACCTCACATTCTCAACCTCCACCTCAATAGGGGAAACAAGAATGAAACTAAAATAAGGGTAGCAGAAGCTCCCTAGAAGCAAGACCATCTTCTTCACTCAAATATCCTCCACCTCAATACAAAAATATACCACCTCTATAGACAGAGCAGAAAAAGATCCAAGAAAAAGAATAGCAAAATCCCTCTTAAAAAATAAAAAATGGGAATAAAGATCCCCAACCATACCTGCATACAGAGGTAAAAGTAGGCAGCAATCCTACTATGTACAACCAAGCTCCAAAGTAGTAGCCCCAGAACCAAGCAACATGATGGCTTTACAAACCGCCACATCTGAACCAAGCTCCAACAATGGAGGAACCACAACCGCACTAGGCATCGACAGCAGAACAACCACCATCACACTAGGCGCCAACAGTAAAGCAACCTCAACCATACCTAGGTGGATCCCCATCCATATTCTCAAAAACCCCTTCTCCACCAACTGGGGGAAGAACAAGCCGCAAGGTAATAACCCTTGCAGCATCAATAGGAGAAACGAGAATGAAATTGAAATAAGGGTAGCAAAAGCTCCCTAGCAGCAAGACCATCTTCTCCACTCAAATATCCTCCACCTCAATAGGAAAATATACCACCTCTATAGGTAGAGCAGAAAAGATCCCAGAAAAAGAGCAGCAAAAGCCCTCTTAAAAAATAAAAATTGGGAATAAAGATCCCCAACCATACCTGCATACACAGTTAAAAGTAAGCAACAAACCTTTTGCATATAGCCAAGCTCCAAAGCAGTAGCCCCAAAACCAAGCAACATGATGGCTTCACATAACACCACAACAGAACCAAGCTCCAATAGTGGAGCAACCACAACCGCACTAGGTACCGACAATAGAACAACCTCCATCACACTAGGTGCCAATAACAAAGCAACCTCAACCATACTAGGCAGGTCCCCATCTGTATTTTTTGAAACCCCATCTCCACCAGTTGGGGGAAGAACAAGCCACAAGGCAACGACACTTGCAATAGAGAAAAAGGTAGCTACATCCTCTATTATGATAATAACAACCCAACCAGGCTCAACAACACACACAATAGCTTGCAAAACCAAGTTGAGGTAGCCATTCCAACAATAGAGAAAAAACATCTCTGACAGCAAAACCACAATCACACCAAGCTCCAACAGCAAAGCAACCTCAATCGCTCAAGGCACTGATAGTAGAACAACCACCAATGCACTAGACTCCAACAATAACATAACCACAACCACACTAGGTGGATCCCCATCTGCATCCTTTGAATCCCCTTCCCCATCTTCCTCATTGTAATGTTCCCTTTTTGGGATTGCCTTAAATTTTAACCTATACTCTCAAATTTGATGTAGTTAGGGTTACAACTTATCAACTAAATGCTTCAACAAGATAAATCTTGGTTTTAGGTCCTGCAATCATGTTAGATCATATTGAAAATATAATTTATGTGATCAAAACATAATAAATGCCTTATCTATTTAAGCTATACAAAAAATACATAATTACTTCAAGACTACCTAGGCTACCAATATCCATAATGCATAGTGGAAGTTTTAATCATAACATGACTTGGAGGAGATGTGGGGTAATTCCACCTGAAGCTATCCATCTAAGCCCAAGAGCACAAGCAACTGACCAAGACAACCCACCCCTTGGCCTCAAGCAGAAGGAACGTCCAACCGAGATAATTCCACCCTTGAGGTGGGCAACTTAGTGGATACACTTGTATCTGCTTTCCCTATCCATGCTATCTTGTCCATCCTCTTATAATTGCAATTCCTTGAATCCATCCTAACAATCAATCATAGTTTGCCTTGATAGGAAAGCCTAGAAAGGGGTGCATGTAAACTACTCAATCCATCTAAGCCCAAGATCACGAGCATCTAACCAAGACAACCCACCCCTTGGCCCTAAGTGACAGGAACGTCCAACCAAGACAATCCCACCCCTTGAGGTGAGCTACTTAGCATGGGGGAGTCCATAGACTGCATCCTCCTAACTTGCTCCCTTGAACCTTACATTTGATTGATTATAAATATATATACATGATTTAAGATTGCGCAATAATGATGCTTGCAACAATTATTGAGCCTTATAAGTAATTATGACTCTTTCATATAAATGAATAGATTATATAATTGTGAATAGATTGAAGCAATCACTGTAGGGAGACTACTTAGTTTGGTTCGTCTCATCGTTTAAAAATATGTCTGGAAAAAAAATTATCCGCCCTGATTCCATCCACTTGTGTTGTGTACTCAAATCTGATTCTCAAACGGATTATACCTAGGTGTGCAGGGTTTTTCTGCAGGTTTGGTAAAGTAGATTTAGATTAATTCTCGGTTTTTCCAAAATATGATGCATATCAAATGAGACTTTATTTGACTTCATTTTTGTTTTGCTTTGGGTGATACAGATATGTGCATCACCACACTAAATCTGTGATCTTCCGGGAATCGCAGAAAAGATCGCATCTTGTCTTTCACACTATCGCTGAAAGCTCCCTTCGATGGAAATAACGAAAAAGGTATAACTCCCTTGCCATTAGTGGCGGAGACCTTGATTTTATCCTACAGATTGGCTTTCTCAACAGCAAGTTGTATGTTATTCAAGATGGGAAGTACATGCGTTCCAAATGCAACCTTTTTCAAAGCCTTGTGGCCCACAGAAATCGATTTTATATTGGTGGCAGGGTACGCCCGAATATTGTCATTGACCCACTTATCTGTCGCTTTTTGGTTAGAGGAGATGTTTTGCAATTCATCTAGTGACACCCACAATGAGTTCAATGCCAGAATTAGCATAGGCCTTTAATACAAGAGGCTCTGCATTGAAAATCCTCAATTTCCCAATATTGTTGTTCTGCATAAAAGTTACTACTCCCTCTGTGGGAGGCAAATTGTTTCCCATCATGCCATTGTTTTGCATTAAAGTTAATACTTCCTCTACCGCAGATAAAGAAACATGCAGAGGGGAAAACAATGGCAGTTGCTCCTCCAGATAGAGGGTGGAAGAATGCGTTCAAAATAGAACCTAGGTATCTGACGACCATTGTTGTCAATTTCTCATTGTTGGGGTCTGCACATCCATAGCCCTTCAATGCCAGTGATGAGCTCGGCTATGTCTACCACTGCCATGTAAGTACACGCCATCTCTTTCATTCCTTCTTCCTAGTTTGTTCCGTTAAGCACAATCTCTTCTAACTGTAGGGGGGCTGACATTTGAAAATAATTTGTGTAAAACACCTCTTCTCTGAGTCTAAATAATGGTCACAAAATAGCTGTACTTTAAGAACTCATTTTATATCATATCATCTTTAACCAGACTTAATCCTCTACTATAGAAAATTCTTTTAACAAACTACAGACTGAAAAACTTGAATTCAACAGAAATACAAAGTTCCATAAGGTAGCAGCAAGGCACAGGATGAGAATTTTCACTAGAGATATATTGCAACAAATGATCCAATGCCACCATTCTACATATCAAGTTCCCTCAACTCATGGTACCAGGGAATAATTATTGTGTCTGAAAACTTAATCCCTGAAATTGGGAAATCAAAATTAGGGAGTACACACTCCTGTTTGGTCAAAAAGAGAATCTTATTCCATTAATCTTAAAACTTAGGACTGACAATTTGGCAATCCAGCTATAATTCTTGTGTTTTTCATTTGATTAAGAATGGTTTCAAACAGGACAATACCACAAGGAATCCTGAGAGCCCCTATTTGTTCATATCCAAACTCCTCAACAGAAGCCTCCAAGAGCTGTGCAAATAGAGGGTGATTAACAACTTTTGCAATATGTCTAGCTTGTAAATTGAGCCTTTAGCTTTGCATAGGCTATTCTTATTTTCAGTCGAGATAATGTTGGCTTTACAAGTGTTTTTCTGTTGGCATGCATATGGTTGGAGAATTTCTTTGTGACCTCAGTAGCAATAACAATGCATCCATATTAGTGTCATCTTCTTTGTGTCATGAAAAGTAACTCCTTCCTCTTTGCTCGTCCTTGTGCTACCACCAACTTCGACCGTCTCCTATTCTCCCTCATGAGGAGGAGCATCGTTGGCCACATTATAATAGTGTGGAGGAAAATACTCCTTCCCTAAGATCTAGGTAATTAGACAAATGTGATCAACTTGGCATAAATTAACATAGACCAAAGTAAAATAACAGTTTGGTATGATAAAGCATGCAAATTAATATTGTATTAGGAAAAAACTTAGGAAGCATCCATGGAAATTTTTAAATAGTGCAAACTTTGGAGAGGAATTCATGAAGGAATAGTGAACATGCTTGACATAACTTCTTCTCCTTCAATATTTTCATGTTCATCCAACATTTCCAACATATTTAAGTCAAGTTCATGCCACAACAAAGCAGTTGATGGACTCTCACAATCATTTAAATTACCTAAAAAATATTTGAATAGAAGATCGGTGTGCTGGTCAAAAATGGAATTAAGACACCTGAAACTATGAGCACTGATCCCAACAAGTATGTTTTCCAATCCCTTTTCTTCCTACAATTGAGGACGAAGCTAAAATTTTGTTATCCTTTGATCAGGAAAACAACAATCAAGCATTATAAATCTAAGTAGCCGGTTCGGGTTCGGGTTCGGGTTCGCAGGTTCGGTTTGCTGGTTCGGCAAAACTTTTTGGGGGGTGGGTTCGGTTCGTCTTGGGTTCGTTAGTACAAATTACAAAATATGTAAAAAATATATATATGCAGCCTAGAAGCATGAATTCAGAATTAGGATTAGAATATCACATAACTGATAACATCATATAAACAACAAAACCACCATAAACTTGAATGTCATTTAAAACATGCATGATAAATATTCATTGTTCAAACTTCAAGTTCAATATTACAACACTTTCAAAGTTTTAATCATCATATGGATTCTCTAGATCATCCATATCAATGTCAACATTGACATTAGATGAAGTAGGAAGACTAGATGAATCACAAGTAGTGCCAATGGCACCATCACTAGCACTACTAATGTGCCCATGCCCCTGTTGGATATCCTCATCCTCATATGCAATATGTTGGGAACTGCAAGCATCCAAGTCAGTATCCTCTGGCACTATATCCCACAACTTCGTCTCCCCGTCCTTGTAGTTAGGTTGTTTGTGTGAAAGGAGACGCAAGTTGGAATGCACATATACTAAGTTCTCCGCTTTTTTTGACAGCAATTTATTGCGCTTTACTGAGTGGATGAAAGAATATGTGCTCCAATTCCTCTCAGATGCGGATGAACTAGCAACCTATGAAGACAAAGTAAACAATTAAAAATTTATAAATGGAATTATGAAACTTTTAAAACTAAAATATGAAAATTTATTAAACTTACTTGTGATAAAATTTTGATTGCAAGGGGCTGCAAATTTTGGAAGTATTGTCCATGGAAGTACCACCAAGAATGAGCATCCTTTAAGAACCTATCACGGGAGGCATCAACATCTAGATGATTTGAGTGCACAAAATCAGTGAACTCATCCGTGACTACACTCCGCAAATCTCGATCAGGGAAGAGTCTCACAAATGCTGCCTTGTACCCTTCAGCCACTTCTAAATCTCTATATGGAGGAAGCCTTCCTGGTTGTGAAAGAACCTGAGAGCTGTAGTATTTTGGAGTCAATGCAAAGGCAAGAAGGTGTAATGGAGTTGTCATTTTGTTCCATCTTTCTTCAACAATTGTATGCACTTGTTTGAAGAAAGTCTCTTCAGGGTCTTGCTCTCTTGCATTTATGGTGCACTTGATCTTCTCAAGCATTGAGTCTATACCATCATATATTTGTCCAATGCATGGCTTGTCCATGTCAGTATAGCGAATCATACTCAAAATGGGCTCGGTGAAGCTAAGGAGATACTCCACACGATCCCACCATGAGTCATCTAATATCAGGCTCTTAATTCTTGTTGCTCTTTCAGTGCTGCTTTGCCTCCATATAGACCAATTGGTGCTAATTACCATGCTAGAAAGTGCTTGCCTAACTTTCACAAGTCGTCTCAAGACGATTGTATTAGAGGCAAAGTGGGTTTCTGCAACCTATTGCAAATTAAAAAAAATAATTAATATTTAAAAATAAACTTTAAAGAAGAATTTAAATTAGATTGAACAATCAAATTATGAAAATCAGAAAATGACAAATGTAAATATTACTTCTCTTACCTTCAATAGCTCCAATTTTGAAAATGTTCTAAAGATCCCTTGAGACAAGTGGTGGTTGGTGACGAACATCTGAATGTCCTCAGCCTCAGTATACAATTGTTTGATCCATTCAATTTTATTCCCAATCTTTTGCAGCATAAGATTGAGTGAATGGACCGCACAAGGTGTCCAAAAGATATGTGAATATCTTTCCTCAACCAACAACCCTGCAGCTCTACAATTCTTTGCGTTGTCCGTTACAACTTGAACAACGTTGCGGGCTCCCACTTGCTCAATGGCTGCAATAAGAATATTAGCAATAAATTGCCCATCTTTTACTTGCCCCTCACAATCCACGACTTTCAAAAACATTGCCCCTTTAGGGGACACCGCTATGACATTGATCAAAGGCCGATTTTTTGAGTCCTTCCAACCATCTGAAACAATGGACACACCTGTCTCAACCCATGAATCTCTTATAGGCTTCAATGCATCTTCAACCAACTCAACCTCCTTTTCCAATAAAGTGCTACGCACCTTCTCATAACTTGGGCCCTTGTACCCTTTTGGAGCTTCATTAACCGCTTTCAACATCTCTTTCCAATACGGAGAACGAACAACATTAAAAGATAGTCCATTGGCATATATGCATCTTGCTACACATTGGTCGGCAAGGGCTCTACTCTCATTTTGAAATGCAACTTCCAAAGGTCCCTTTGCTCTCTTGTTTGCAAAAGGTTGTGCACTTTGAGCTTGAAGATTTGGAATGGCCATAAATGGGTGGTCTTCTACCACAATATTGGGATTGGGATTAGATGGGGGCTGCATTCCCTTTGATTTTTTATTTGACAAAGGGTGATTTCCTTTTTGGGCTTCCCGTTGATCTGCTAGTTCTTGCTCCATAATGTATTTTGCAATTGTCTCAGGTTGAATAGGGGCATCTTTCTTTCCAGGGCAAGGTGAGATGCCTTTTCCAGTTATGCCACACAAATGTGCTTTCACCCTATGGTATGAACTAGAATATTGAACATCACACCCATTGCATTTCCAAACATAACCACCACCACCTGGAAGCTGTCTTATCATTTCAACATACTGCCATAGAGGAGAATTTGCATTTGTTTTGAACTTTGGGTTTGGTTTAGCTATGGAGCCGGAGGTAGAACCCATTGACATTGTGATTCCTATGGCAATTTGTTTTGCAAACAACACATTCAAAATTTGAATGAAAACAAAATATAATAATTTTTTAAAAATTAAAACCTAGCTCTTTTGAATCTTGCACAATGTATACATTCATAGAAGAACAGAAAAAAAAAGATGCAAAACAAAGTTTCTGTTTGTAAAACAAAAAAAAAGAATGAAAAAATGAGAAAAACATACCTTTTTGCAAAAATAATCTTCAACAATCTTTGTAGCAGCCAATGAACACTTGCAAATCTATAGGAATGGCAATGCAATCATTGTAGAAGCTTCAACAATCAATATTCAACTCCCTTTGTCAATCCAACAAGTTAAAATAAGAAGTCAGCCTCTTTGAATGAAAATGCTTGTTTGCAAAACAAATGAATGAAAATGAGGCAGTTTAGGTGTTTAACATGTTTTAGAGGTCACTTTTAGGGTTCCATGGGCGTGGGTCAAAGTCAAAGTGAAGGAAACAACAAAAAAAAATGCCTTTTTGACGCCCAGACACCCGGGTTCTGCTTGGGTTCGCCTTGGGTTCACCTGGGTTCTGCTCGGGTTCGCCCGGGTTCTTCACCAACGAACCAAGGCCCAAATGCAAGGACCCTGGCCGAACCAGCAGAAGGACCGGACCAGGACCCGAACCCAGTGCGAACCCGGACCAGGACCCGGGCCAAAACCCTGCGAACCGGTAACATAAATATAAATGCATGTTTAATACCATAAAGTGGACCACAAATTTAAGAGAAAGAAATCTAATAATGAAGATGATGCGAATGTCATAGTCAACCAAACTCCTCAATTCATGCTGAGAAACACATCATACTAATGTAAAATATTTTCCAAAAAATAATTGGGTTTTAATTAGGTCTTATAACTCTCTTAATAAATAGATATAATTATAAAAAATACAAAATAAAAATTAATATAACCAAGAACAATTTTAATTTGTGTTTGCAACTTTGTTGGGTACACACCAAAAACTTTAAATTTGATTATTAGATTGGAAGGAGTAGATAATTTTATCCAAACAATTAATTGGTTCCATTTGGGTTCTACTTTTGTTTAGTGACTACAAAAGTGTTAGTTTGGTCCAAAACATTAGATTTGATCCACAATGAACAAACTAATCATAACATAAATTCAAGTGCTATTCATTTAAGGTGGAGACTGATAGTACGAACGAGCTCTTTTGATTTTGTTTTGCTAAGAGATACCTAATATGTTGCTTTTTTTAATTGAAATTCTTGCAAGTATCTTATTCTAATATATATATGTATTATATTCTTTGCCATGGTGTGGGTAGATGGGAATTTTTTTAATTAGATTTATGACCTCTATTGAGATCATCCCATTGGGATACACACAACAAATAAATATCATTATGAGTAAAGTCATATGCTACTATGTATCCATCATTTTTATAGTGAATTGTTGATATATTTTAATAAAACATGCAAACCATCAAGATTTGGATGGAAGCACCCAAATGATAATTTTCAGGTATAAGTGTTTATTGTATTTTATTTTTTATGTAATGGTCCAATTGAGCTAGATGATCAAAGAAAACTGATTGGGTGAGAAATTTTTATCTTGGTTCATGTTTGCATAGTCTTCGTTAAGATATTTTCTTTTGATTAATTCTTCATGTTCAAAAGACTAGGGACCCCTAATGTTTGAAATGTGGGCATTGAATGCAACTATTTAGGCCTTTTTGAATTTATTTTTATAAATAGAGTATGTTTGTTTTGGTTTTATTTTTAGATTTTAAATTTATGAGAAAATTAAACTTTGGTTCATATTTTTATAGGTTTTGTTTAGATGTATAAGACCACTAATGTTTGAAATGTGGGTATTGAGTGTTTAGATTTGATCTCCCCCTTCACAAGAATTTTTTGTTAATGGATGTGTTGCTATCCACATCAATGATTTCTCTACCATTATCATTAATCCATCAATGAGATTCAGTGTAGAATACCTATGGAATTAGGACATTTGCATTGCAATCACTAACCATAACTGTTTTCTTTTAACAAGTTATTGTGTTTTTTTAACTTCAATTCCAAAATGAACCTTCAATTAAATTTTATCTTCAATCTCCTATAAGGGTATCCCTTGAACTCTTATGGGTGCAAGTGCTAATTGTATGATTAGTGAGGTAACGAGTGATACCTTGTTTATTAGATGGGAAATGCTACCAACTGAAGCGACTAGCTCATTGGTTTTTCTAACAACTTAATCTGCAAGTAGTATAGTATTTGTAAAAGTCATTTTGTGCAGTCCTGCAATATTGGCATTCCATTAGATAATATTTCTTTGACGCATTTTGTCAAATAGTTGACGTGCCTTGTCTATGCTTCCACATTTTGCATGCATGTCTACTTGGATTCTTGCAACTTTAATATGTGACAAGCATCCGCATTCGTTCATGCTTTGATGGAGATCCATGCCCTGTTTCGAAGCTTCCATTTTGGCAAAGGCTGGAAGGATGCTGGCAAAGGTTGTGAAGTTTGGCCTACCAATTGCATTTGCTTAAATGTTTCCGAGGCTTTTTCAACAAATCCATTCAGTGCATATCCTGAAATCATTGGATTTCATGACACCACATTTCTCTCAGGCAATGTTTCAAAAAGCCTTAGAGATTCCCGGAGAACACAGTTATGTGCATATCCTGCAATCACTGCAATCCATGAAACTACATTTTTTCTGTCATTTTGTCAAACAATTCGCGTGCCTTGTGTATGCTTTCACATTGTGTATACATATCTAGCAGGGCATTTGCAGCTACAACATCTGACAATAATCCCATTTGAGATACGTTTTGATGGGTGTTCACGTCCTGTTCTGAAGATCCATTTTTACAGGCTGAGAGAGTGCTGATAAAGGTTGTGGAGCCTCGCTTTACACTTGCCAATTACATTTGCTTAAATGTTTCCAAAGCCTTATCAACAATCCATTTTGTGCATATCCTAAAATCATGGCATTCCACAAGATCTCATTTCTTTGAGACTTTTGTTCAAACAACCTTAAAGCCTCATGGAGAACATCAGTTTGTGCGTATCCTGCAATCGGTCTAGTCCATGGGACCAATGTCAAACACTTGGCATGCCTAGTGTATACTTCCACATTTTGCATACATGTCTACTAGGGCATTTGCAACATCCCAACAAAATCCCCTTTCATTCCGCTTTGATGGATACCCATACCATGTTATTCTGTGTAAGCCAGGAGTATGCTGGCAAAAGTGAACTGATAAGGTTGCATACCTGTTGGTTGAATTTGTTGAAATGGTCTCAATGTTTCCTAAGCGTTCCCAGGTCTTCGGTAAGCTTCAACGATCGCATTCCATGAGAAGAAACTTCCAACTTCGAAATACCAATAAAATAATTACCCTATTTAGGACCCTGAAGCGACTACGTTGCTCTGCCTCTTCTCTGTTCAATCAAGAGGTTCTCAGCATCCTGCAGAGTAATCTCAGTATGTAAATTGTCATTATTCATTGTTCTCAGCATCCTACTATGTTAAGATGGACCATTTTAGTGAAGCTTCTTCCAAACAAAATTATAATTGGTAAGCGCCCGAGTAAATTTAAGAGATAGAAGTCTGCGCATTGTTGGAAGTGATGTTTGAAAAAAATAATCTTACAATTTTTAAACCAAGAATTCATGCTATTGACATTAAAGAAAAATTTGGTTGTAGGCCTTGACACTAAACCTTCTCGGATTGCTATCAAATCCTGTTAATGACAGTTGATTTGTAGATACATGTTTCTGACCATATTAACTATATTTCGAAAAAAAGAGTTTGAAAGGCTTCAAACTTATTTTGATTAGAATTTGGTCAAAATTAGTTTTTGGATGAGGTTAAATGATTATTGAGATACTTTCAAATGATTTTCAGATTTGTGAAGGTTATATATTTATATGAAAAAAATGCTCACCTTCTTGACAAACTCAACAGATAGAATGACTGAAAAAGCATGACTTTGGATTCCAGCAACTTCCAAATTTCTTTCGAGATTTTGTTTGCTAACAAAATTAGGTATTCAACAGAATTACAGTGTCAAAATCTAAACATCAACGGTAGTGATGCCCAAATATTACTATAAGAGATGCTAAAAAAAAATCATCTTTGGAAGTTCAAGCAAAATCCACAAAAAATGCTACCATAATCAAAGATATTACTAGTCATTGAAATCTGTCAGATTTCAATGTTGCAATGGCTTGCTGAGTGTACTAATCTTTGGCCCAACATAATTATAACCATCCTAGAGCTACCACCATGGACAGTCACCAAGAATCTGCACAAGTGTTTCTTTTGAATCCATGCCAACCCATAAGTGGTCTTTCTTCCGAGCTCTTTAGTGCTTCCTTATGGGGATTTTTTGGGTCACCTGATATTGACTTTCACTTTTTAAGAAAGTGATTATATTGTAGGTTCAAGGCTCCAAGTTTGGGCTGTGCCTTTTGCTTTCACTTTGGAATTCTCGATTCGATTACTAATTTTGTAGCAATGGTGTTTGATGTGAAAAGAATTTGATTGAAGTTTGGTGCAGGAAAATTTTCTGATTATTTGTTCTTTGGTCCCAAGTCAGTTCTGAATGGCTTTTGAAAACTCCTTTGGTTGTTCAAATTTGACGTCTTCTATTTTGTTGTCTTCTTCTGAGGCCAGAGCATAGAAAGTGTTTGTGATTTTGAATTGTTCCCTGCTAAGGTTGCCCTTTGCAAGCATATTCTCTCTGAAAGTTACCCTTGATTTTTAAAGCATATTCAGTCCCCTTTATATTTAAATTATTTTGCTAGTAATCAGCTTCTCCAGATCTATATCAACACAGATACAGGCATAGTTAAAATGATCTGGTTTACTAGTGAACTCTAAGGCAGTAATGTATTTCATAAGGGGGATGATCTATCTAATTTTCAAGATAGATGATTCCTGCCAGTTTTCATTCAATTAGAAAGAGGCAAGGAGGAAGGGGGGGAAGGGGTATCCTACCCAGACAAACATTGGTTAGTTCCTCTGTTGGGAATTAAAAGCAGGAGACCAGTGCTTATATTATGCTTTGAATACATTTTTTAGTACATTCAACTAGGTATATCAATTTTGTGTTAAAAGAAATGCTTAAATATATACAAAAGAGCAATATTTCATTGCTGCAATCATCTAATTTAAAATCTGAGGGCATTGAATCCTATATTTTTTTGGAGCATCAATTAGCTAGCCCCTCTCCAAAAGACACTGGAACATTTCTAGCTCAGCCAAAGATAAATTTGGTAGTTTTGTATTACTTATCAGGGAAGCTGATTTTAACCATGTCATCTTGAGTGTCAAAAAAAGGTCTCTGTAATCACATAGTATGCCTTAAATCCTATTGGGACATCTGAAATCATATATTGATCTTACTTAAAAATATGATATAGATGTTGCATAAGGTTGCACCACAGTTGCTACTATTTGCCCATGTAATCCAGGGGAAGAACTTGTCTCAGGTCCTCCAGCTAAGGGAACAAGAGGCTAGTGGATAGACATCGGAGGCATTTGATTTGAATGCATACCAGCTAAACTATCATCAATTGCTTTTACATTTTATCCATTTCCACTGCCTTTTGGTCCAGTATTAGTTCGAATGCTAGAATATGGCGCCATTGACAGTTTAAGGCCACCCAAGTTGTTAACTCTTTCTATAGCATTGCCTAGTGTTTTTCGAGGCTTCCCGGAGGCACATGAACAGAAACTGCCTTAGGAAATGTATTGAAAGAAGAGATTATTTATATGTAATGCTCCCCTCACTACATTTGACAAAATCACTTTGTATTTTATGCGATTCAACATGAGATTCATGCTGTTTGCAATTTCTTGTAGAGGTAAGTTCAGAAATAGAGGCTCTAGACAATTTGAATTTTTTTTAAAAAGGTTATTTTTTAATGTCAAAATTCATTATCATTTCGATTTACACTTTCTAATTTATATGGTATCGAATAAAAATAATTATTATTAACAACACTTTGTAATTTATATGGCATCCAATAAAAATAATTGCTATTTGTTTCTTATAATATAAGTGAGAACCCTAACACAAAAAGTCACAAGGGCCAGAGTTCACAAGATCAGATTAAAGTAGCAAAAACCAACTTTAACAGCGTACTAACAGAACCGCAGAAACCAAAAACCCCTAGGGGGAGCGGAGAAGCCCAAACCACTACTTTGCAATGTTCTCCCATTCCTCCATGAGGAATTTGTGTTGGGTTCGTGAAGCCCAATTTTTTCATATTCCATAACTGCTGCCTCTTGGAGGACCATTTTTTCTTGGAATGAGCTTTCATATTCTTTGGTCGGCTATTTTTCAAAACTCTCTTTTGCTTGGAGATTAAGTGTAGATAAAATATATTCAGTGAAACACAAAGTTGCTGTGTGTTGTGTATGCACTTGAACAAATTAATAAGAGAATCCCCTGCTGAAAGTGTATGTAGTCAATTGGTGAACCACTATAAAATTCCTGTGTCTTCTTGTCTTTGTTTTTGGTCTTTCAATTATATTTTTTTCTGCAATCTTTTTCTTTTCATTTATTCTGCAAAAATTTAATTAACAATTGGTATTAGAGCTTGGTGGAGCAGCTCAGTGTTGAAGCGGTTCTTTGGAAATTGGTGAAGAAGATGCAGATAAATGGAAGATTGAGAAGTTTGCGGGGTAGAACTTCGGATTGTGGAAGTTACAAATGGAATCCCTGTTGATTAAGCAGAATCTCTCAAATGCACTGCTAGAGAAATCCAAAGGAAAAGGTTCTCTGTCAAACAAAGAGTGGGAGAAATTGGATAAGAAGGCAAGGACAACTATTTTTCTTTCGTTGTCTAGCAACGTGCTATTCAATGTTTCAGCTGAGAAGACAACGCAAGAGCTATGGGATAAACTTTCTTCAATGTACAAGATGGCATCAACATCAAACAAGGTTTTTATTATGAAAAAGTTATATAATTTTAAAAAGAAAGAAGGTGGGATCATGTCGAATCACCTCAATGAATTCAATACTTTGGTCACCCAATTGATCTCAGTGGGTATCAATTTAGATGATGACATTAAGACAACCTTGTTGCTATGTTCTTTACTGAACAGCTAGGAAGGAGTGGTGATGGCAGTTAGCACTTCGGTGGCTGCCAAAAGTAAATTAAAATTTGATGATGTTGCAACCACACTTCTCAATGAAGATATGAGGAGAAAGAACCAAGAGCCCTTGTCTGGTGACGCCTTAACTGTTGTAAGCATTGACAATAAGGGAAGGAGTCAAGAAAGAGGCAAAAATAACAGCAGAAGGAGATCCAAATCTGCACCAAGATCGAAGTCCAAGGGCAGAAATGGTGCTTGTTGGTTTTGGAGATTTGGATAAAATGATGTCTAATACCGATTATGTGTTTACTTTTGTTGGGGCAGTGATCAGTTGGGTTTCACGGTTGCAACAAGTGGTTGCACTCTCATCTACAAAGGCAGAATACATTGCTCTAACTGAAGGAGCAAAGGAGATGATATGGTTACAGTGGTTATTGGGGGAATTGTGGTGTAAGCAATCAGTTTTCATCTTGTTTTGTGATAGCAACAGTGCTATTCACTTGGCCAAGAATTCCACTTTTCATAATAGAACGAAGCATATAGAATTGAGATATCATTTTATTCGTCATGTTCTTGATGAGGGTGAACTAGAGGTTGAAAAAATTGATATTAAATTGAATCCAATTGATGTTTTAACGAAGGTAGTGTACAGGGAGAAGTTTGAATTCTATAGAGCTTCTCTCGATATTGTCCACATGTGACAATAAGCTTGAAGTGGGGGATATCTCTGAGCAGCTCTCTCCAGCAATGGTTGGTCTTCAAGTGGGAGATTGTTGGGTTCGTGAAGCCCAATCTTTTCATATTCCATAATCACTGCCTCTTGGAGGACCGTTTTTTCTTGGAATGACCTTTCATAAATTCCTTGGTGGGCTATTTTTCAAAACTCCCTTTTGCTTGGAGATTAAGTGTAGATAAAATATATTCAATGAAACACAAAGCTGTTGTGTGTTGTGTATGTACTTGAATAAATTAATAAGAGAATCCTCCGCTAAAGTGGATGTATCCAGTTGGTGAACCACTATAAAAATCCTATGCCTTCTTGTCTATGTTTTTGGTCTTTCAATTATATTTTTTTTTTGTAATTTTTTTCTTTTCATTTATTCTGCAAAAATTTAATTAACAATTTGAAGACGTCCACTTTAGATTCTTGGGATCATTCTCAGGCATATTTTTTCTTGACTTCCTCTTTCAATACCGAAGTAAGAGTCACAACAGAGTGATGGATGACTTTGATGGTAAAGTAGTGAGTCTGTTGAGTTTCTTCTCCAGAGTGTTGTGACACACAATGCCTATTGCTATTTGTTAATATCATTCTAAATAATTTTTTTCTTATAACTTACTTTATTCTTTTTATTTATTTTATTTTGTTTATTATATTTAATTTATGTATTTTATTGAGCTATAATTTAATATATAAAGAGTGTATTCTTACTAAAAGAAAGTGTTTTTGGGAAAATAAAAAAAGTTAATAAATAAAAATATATTCTTACAAAAAGAAAGTATCTTTAAAAAAGTAAAGAATCTCTTATTTTTAGAATTTAATTAAATATTTGTTTATTAGGAGGGTCTAGTAGAAGTGAAATTATCTTATAAGATGTTGGTGTCACTTGTTGTTTATGACTTTATGACTTTAAGATGGTGGAAGGTCCTTGATCCTCTTTATAGAGAGCCATTCCCTTGGGCAATTTCTTTGCAAGATGACCTACCTCCTCATCTTAGCGCAGTGACTTGTGATTTAACTTGTAACCTTTGGTTTGAATATTTCTTGGACTTATATTTTGATACACTACACACATCTATTAACCAATTCTTTATAAAACTTTTATACTTTGTTGTTTAAAGTTTAATGTATAAAACTAATAGAAAGATTTTCAATAAAAAATGCATGAACCATGATACCACTTGTGGATTTTATCTTAAAATATATCAATATTGTCAACTCTTGTTAGAGATGAGTTACTCATGTATTTGTTGGATTGAATTTATTTGACATTGTTCTGATTAAGGGAAAAACAGGTTTTGAAGGGACCCGAAACCCTATCATATAAAGAACGTTATCAAAAGATAAAACAGAGCCAACCGGCAACCTAACTACAACAATCAACAAGAAGATAAACAAGACCAAACAAACTACATAAAACAAGTTTTGAAGGGACCTTGGAACCCTTTACAACCAATTTTTACAGGGACCTAAAACCCTATCAATCAAATAACACTGCCTAAGATAAACAAGACCAATCAGCAACTAAATTGCTGCATTCAAACACAAACTGTGAAACACTGATCTCATCGTCCTTCTTGACCTCCACCTCAATAGGATAAAAGAGAATCAAACTAAAGCAAAGATAACTGAAGCACCCTAGCAGCAACTCCATTTTATCTGCTTGGATATTCTCCACCTTAATAGGAGAATTCTCCACCTCCATAGGAAGAGCAAACAAATACCTCACATGCTCAATCTCCACCTCAATAGGAGAAATGAGAATGAAACTGAAATAAGGGTAGCATAAGCTCCCTAGCAGTAAGACCATCTTCTTCGCTCATATTATCCTCCACCTTAATAGGAAAATATACCACCTCTATAGGTAGAGCAAAAAAGGATCCCAAAAAAAGAGTAGCAAAATCCCTCTTAAAAAATAAAAAATGGGAATAAAGATCCCCAACCATACCTGCATACAGAGGTAACAGCAAGCACCAATCCTACTATGTACAACCAAACTCCAAAGTAGCAGCCCCAGAACCAAACAACATGATGGCTTTACAAATTGCCACTTACAAATCAAGCTCCGAAAGCAGAGCAACCACAATCGCACTAGGCACCAATAACAAACACAACCACCATTGCACCAGGCACCAATAATAAAGCAACCTCAACCACACCAGGTGGATCCGGGTCATCCATATTCTCAAAACCCCTTCTCCACCAACTGGGGGAAGAACAACTCACAAGGCAACAACCCTTGCAACATCAATAAGAGAACGAGAATGAAATTGAAATAAGTGTAGTAGAAGCTCCCTAGCAGCAAGACCATCTTCTCCACTCAAATATCCTCCACCTCAATAGGGAAATATACCACCTCTATAGGCAGAGTAGAAAAAATCAAAGAAAAAGTGTAGAAAACCCCTCTTAAAAAATAAAAACTGGGAATAAAGATCCCCAACCATACCTGCATACACAGTTAAAAGTAGGCAGAAAACCTGCTGCATACAACCAAGCTCCAAAGCAGCAGCCCCAGATCCAAGCAACATGATGGATTCACAAACCACCACAACAGAACCAAGCTCCATTAGTGGGGAAACCACAACCGCACTAGGTACCGACATCAGAACCGACACCATCACACTAGGCGACAACAACAAAGCAACCTCAATCATACCAGGCAAGTCCCCATCTGTTTTCTTTTTAAACCCCTTCTCCACTAGCTGGGGAAAGAACAAGCCACAAGGCAATGGCATTTACAATAGGAAAAGAGGTAGTTGCATCCTCTATTATAATAATAGCAACCCAACCAGGCTCAACAGTGCACACAATAGCTTACAAAACCAAGCTGAGGTAGTCATTCTAGCAACATAGAAAAAACATCTCTGACAACAATTTCACAACCGCACCAAGCTCCAATATTAAAGCAACCTCAATCGCTCTAGGCACCGACAACAAAACAACCACCAATGCACCAGACTCCAACAATAATGCAACCACAACCGCACTAGGTAGATCCCTATCTGCATCCTCTGGATCCCGTTCCCCATCTTCCTCATCTTTTGTAGATTTGAAATCAGCTCCTTTGCTCCCTTTCCCACTCATCTCTTGATGTTAGAGTTATTTCATTAACTTCTTATCCAATTCTTTTGTTTGACATTGTTAACCAATTAAAATCTAAGATTAAATAAGATTGACCAAAATTGTTAGCATTGTATTGGGTTATTTTCTTAGTAATGATAAATAATCCATTTATCCTTATTCCCATTAGCTATTTTTATAAATAGTCCAAATTTTTGAACAAATTATTCAAATAATACATTTTCCCATTTGTGCAATTTGTACAAAATCTTGTTTATACTTATTTTTAACCACCATATTTTTTTGGTTATATTGCTAAGTGGACTTGTTGTGTCAATTAAAGCAATACTCTTAATTTTCAACTCTTAATCAATGTCAATTTGAATATATCGATGTGGGCAATGAAGAGTTATAGGTAAATTACATGATCTATGCTCCTCAATATTCTTTGGAAAGGCATATGAAGTTGTGTAGTTGAGGGGAATGTTTGAAGAATTATAATTGACATTTAGAAACACCATTACATTGCAACAATAAAGGGACTTTTTTTACCATGAATATAGTAGTTCATTCACTACATCATATAGCTAGTGTAGAATACAAAATTGGAGCTCATTCACTACAAAAAGAAACAATTGCATGTATTTTCACCAAGGTGTTACATATTGTCTTCATAACGCATTCCCATTCCTCTAGCGCATAGCTAGAATGAGTTGGGCAGTTTTTGTAAAGATGGGATACATCTTGTTATGATATTGTAATGTTCTAGCCCTTCACAATGTGTTCTCACAAAGTGAGCGCATAAAGAAAATGTGTCAGGCCAAGATGAACAACATAAATACAAGTGGCATCCATTGATTGCAGTGAAGAGCTCATTAAGAGTGTATTCTCTAAACTTGAGTGCATAGCTAAAATGCGCTGGTTTGCTACATCACAGCAGAGACAAGTGTCATTATGCAATTACAGTGCATGCTTCTTATGCATCGCATTTTTGGTTCCTTGACGCAAAAGCAAAACGCGCTAAGAGGAAGCCATTGAGAACTTGACACTTGTTATTATATGTTTTCAGCACTTCATTTCTTCAAATCGCATTCTTGTGGATGGAGTGCACAATGAAAAGACGATGGAAGGAAAGGAATAAGAGAGAGAAAGGTGTCACCTTCTGGTTTCATCACATAGCTTCTTCATAACGTGTTTCATAGCTTCTTCATAACGTGTTTCTATGTAAGAAGATCCTAGCAAAAGAGTGTTGAGGGTATGATTTCAATAGAGGACACATGGCACCATTTCATTGCAGTGCATGGTCTTTATTGAGCACATTTTTAGAGTATTAGTGCTTAAGAAAATTGTTCTTGGAAATAGCAATTGAGATATCAAAATGTGTACTTCCCAGATTTTAGCGTGGAGCTTTAGTGCAACGTAATTCCATGGATTTGGTGCAAAACCAAATTGCACTCAAGGAGACAAGATGAGGGTGGGACACATGTCATCTTTAGGCTTCAATGTAAAGGTCATTCACAATGCATTTTCATAAAAGTGTGTTCAAATAGAATATGCAGTGTAAGGAGGATATGTGTTGGTTGTTGATCTTGTTTTAAAGTGTCCTGATCAACGGTCAGTATTCAAATGACAACAACTAGCTAATTGAAGATCAATTTCATATGTGCGAGCCATCACACTGCAATTAAGACTCAACTACTCCTTTTTTGAGGGTAATAAACAGTCAGTTGCTTCATTTCTCAACACAATTGCAAGCACATACAAATTATTTTCATAACAAAGCTTTCTTAAGGTGAATTTCAAGCGCAAAAAAACTAGGGTTTTGTATAATTTCTCAAGTAAGTTGTCTATCCATTTGTAATTATAGAATTGTCTCTAAATTGTTAAAAGGAATGTGTATTAAAGGGTTTTTAGGGTTATTTGTTTAATTCTTTAAAGAAAATGGAAAGATTATGAATTGCAAAAATTGTAAGAAAACCCTAAAGATTACGAATTGCAAAAATTGTAAGAAAACCCTAGTTAAATTAAAACCCTAGAAAATGAGTGAGTCAAGTGTTAAAATAAAGGGAACAAAGAGGTTCATGGAGGATGACCTCATGAAGCAATTACCTGGTTCCACCAAAAGGGAAAAACATGCTCAAGGCATGGGGGTGCTGATAAACAGATTGCATGACTTGGCCAAGAAGATAGGTGATGATGTCATCCCTATGCATGTTACACACCATCCCTTAGTTACCTGGTTATTTTTACCTTGTGAGAAAATATGATGATAAATGTAAATTAGAACTTTAATATGCTCAATAGGTGAATGAAATACTGAAATATGCACTAAGATGTCTTTGCTTTGGAAAGGTATGATTATGTTTTATACTGATAAGAAATGCAAACAATGAATATGTAGTGCAATATGATTACTTTAATGCTTGGGTGACACAAATGATTTATGATGCAATTGGATTTTATGTGAATTTCTAACTACTGTGATGATGTGCTAAGTTGAATGCAGGAATAGGTTTGTAATGGCGTGAATTTGCACCCATTGTGAATTCCCCATTTACACACTCCTTACCTTAGAAAATGTGATCTCGATGATATATTTTCTACATATGCTTCCATCTCCCATCCACCTAACAGATGTTTTGCATTTTGGTGGAGGAATTTCGTCAGGGACGTGTGTGTGGCACGCAGATGTTTGTGCATCGCACTACTGTCTTGACAAGATTCTTGCCTCTAGAATATGTAGAGGTGTTACACTCCTCCATTGGACGTGAAGTGTAACGCTTCCTGCCCCTATGGTTGACTTCAAATGACCCTTTTGCCTCCATTCTTCTTTTCAAATGGCTATCTTCTTGATTCACTCTTCTTCTTCAACTTGTTGATCAAAATTTTCTCTACACACTTGCTCAACACTCACTTTCAGCTCCTTCACATTTCACCATCTTCATTGTGGCTGCGAGTTATTGCTTTGTTAGCTCCTCTTCATTGTTGTGACAACCTTAGCTTTGGAGATATTGTGTGCTCACATATTCCTCCATTTTCCTTGAGAGAACGTGGTTGAGAAGGTGACATCCATCCATTTCCATTTACCTTTGCATCATCTACTTGCATAGTAGCATATTTTTGTTTGAGTATTTCTTGGTATTTCCATTTATGCACTTTCTTTATCATCTTTCTATACAATCATTGCTATCTAGCTGTCCATGGAGGTGGAAACACCAAAGTGGGGGATTAACTGAGGCAGTCCTCTAAACATAACCCCAACATTTTCCCATTCTTCTGTGTGTGGGTACCTCTCATCTGATGGATCTATTTGAAGAATGAGATTGCATGTGGCTCAGTATTGCTTTCTCATCCCTTCTTTGTCAATTCAAAGTAGACTAGTTAAAGTATTCTCCTTGTTGCATTCCATTTTTGTACTTTTTTACCACTCTAGCATAGCTTAAAACTCTATTGGTCAATCAATTATCTTTTTTCTTAGAATTTTTGTCTTTCTATCACACTCTCTATCCATACAGAGGCCAACACGTTGCACTGGAGTTTGTGTCTTGTGTTGTCATCCTCAAGCATTGAGCTACTTGAGTCATAGACTGAACTCTAGAAGTTGGATCATTTGACCTCCTAAAACATCTGGGTTAGCAGAAGGAAAGTGAAACCAATTTTCCTTATTTTTAGCCCTTGAAACCTTAAACCTTTCCAATCACTTAGCAAATCTTGAGGAGAATAGGGCAACCTATTGCTTTGGACCCTCCCATGACTTGGGGTTTTGGAGCAATTGGTCCCCCTTCTCTAAATTTTGGTGAACCCTATGTGAACATCATAGCGCCTATTTCTTTGTGTTAAGATTCTTCCTCTCACGCCTCAAGAAGGTTGCAGACTTGCGTACTTCATGAAGATTTATGAGATTTACAACCCAATCTACAACCTCTAGGTACATTGTTAGGAGTGTATGACATCTAGAAATGGATTTCTTGAAGGTCACTAGTAGTCTCACTTCTCAGGAGATGGTTTCAGGAGCAGAGGAAAGTTTCTTTGGGGAAACCACTCATGCTCCTACCCCTCCTGTTTCTCCTATGGCCCCACCTCTGAACAAGGACGATGCTCTTGCTATTCCTATCAAGCATCTCATTTCTCTAGATAGGAGGTTGTTGGATCTTGCGAATCATTTGGGAAAATAATGAAACATAGCTAGGGCTACTAGGCTTGTCAATGAAATGAGATATATGATAGGCAAAGATCGGGTGGGCCTGGAGCTTCTTCGAGGCATCACTGGCATTGTGGATGCATATGTCCCTTCATACAACTCTGGATCGGGTG
This sequence comes from Sequoia sempervirens, assembly GCA_007258455.2. Classification (NCBI taxonomy): domain Eukaryota; kingdom Viridiplantae; phylum Streptophyta; class Pinopsida; order Cupressales; family Cupressaceae; genus Sequoia; species Sequoia sempervirens. The sequence goes on from VDFB02267984.1 coordinate 129,315, forward strand.
TTACTTGAGGTTTTGGGTCTGAAGCCTCTGGAAGGCAGATAAGAGTTTCAATGCCCATAACATCAGTGTACATGGTCAAATCAGGTCCTCCCATCAACACCACCGCCATGCTTGAGGTACCTTCGACTGTCAAAGTAAATAGAATCCCTCTGGGTTTCAACACTATTCCTTCTAATGCTGGCAGTGGTAACTCTAGGGGCCATGCTAGCTCTAGTGGTGGAAGCCTTGGCAAGATGGGGATTGGTGGCTCTGGTGGCTATGGTGATGGTTCTACTGGTCCTATTTTATTGTCTAACTCTGTTCTGAATGCTTTGCTATAGAAAATGGGCCAAATGTAGAATTAGCTAGAAAACCTGTCCCAGGGCACCTCCTAGCCAATTTTCTAGCCTTTCTTTTGTTACAGTCCTTTATCAATAGCAATTCTAAACACTCATATCTCTCAAGGGATGGAGATTTTAAAGTTTGAGAAGTATGGTGGTAAGGGAGATCCACAAACACATGTGTCTACATTTAATGCCATGTGTACAAATTTCTTCCACCATGATACCTTAAAGGCTAAATTTTTCCCAAGATCTCTCAAGGATACAACCCTAGAATGGTACTATTCCTTGCCAAATAATTCCATATTCTTGTTTGATAAGCTTGTGAATCAGTTTCTTTGGCGATTCCAGGCGAACATCGGGATGAATATGGCCTTTTCAAACCTCGTCCGATGTAAGAAGGGAGAGCATGAGAAGATAATTGATTTCATTGCTTGGTATCAAGTGTTATTTTCATAGATATCTTATCCTTTTCCTAACTCAAATGTGTAGAAGGTTTTCATCGGTAACCTACAGAGGTCCTAGTAGGAGAAGTTTTCTTTGATGAAATACCCCTCTTTTGCACATATTTATGTCACATTGTGGGAATACTAATAGACAATTCCCTAGTTTAGGGGGTCTTCCTCGCATTCCCATCTTGAGGGTAGGTCCATTGTGTCTATCTTTGGTAAAGGTAAATTTGTTATGAATGTAGTTGTTGTGTCTGGTGACAAAGGCCTCAAACACAACAAATAATTCATGAAGTTATCATAATCATACACTTCTATCCTGAAGAAGTTATTGAAAGACAAAGTGATAACCTTACCAGATCCTCAACCCCTTACTAAACCTTACCCCAACTGGTACGAAGATAACACATTCTTCCAGTAACATCGAATTCCTGGACATGATACTGAAATATGCATGCGCTTGCATCATGAGATACAAGATCGCATCAATCACAGTACTATATGCTTCGATGGGAAAAAGCAGAATGCAAACTAGTCTATGGAAAAGGATAATAGTGAGTCGTAGATCTACACGAATCCTTTTATGTCTCTCTGTGAATCTAATTATTGAACCTCCTAGTTCTATTTCCCTTGAGATCTCAAAGTATGTAAACATTGTTTTATTTACGCCTATTCCTCCCACACAGTCTATGATTGAACCACCGGCTATAACTTTCACATTGTAAGAATTACCTATGAACATAATAAGCATCCTCCTCCTCTATACACTCCCACTCACATCAACAGGAACGTCATGACTGGTGTTCTAGTTGACCCTACGAGTTGTGTGAACATGGTAATGGAGGAGATTCTTTTATTAAATTTTCTACATGAGGAGGAATATGAAAAGTCAAAAACCTCAATATGTATGCATGATGGACACTCGGTACCTCCAATTGGTTCCATCAATCTTTCAATACTAGTAGGACCCAAGACTGTAAATGCTCCTTTTGATATCATCCCAAAGTCAAACTTGTTCAAAGTGAAACTAGGCATCCCATGGCTAGTTTCCATGAACATAGTCACTTCGTTGATCCATAAGTGTTTGAAGTTTTCTCATGAGGGCTTTGTGCATGTTGTGCATGACATTGGATATAAACCTCTGGTGTTGCGTGGGGGCTAATCGTTAGATCACTTCCGACCTACCCCTATGGGTCTACTTCCTCCAAGGATGAACCTATTGTATCACACCTATGTAAAACACAAGAATGGGGGCACAACACTGAAGACCAACCTGTTTACCCTTACGTTATTTCAGCTAAAGGATTTATGATCATGCAACAACAAATTTCCTCTTCCTCCTCTCAAAAGGGGAAGGGGAAGTGTGCTCGTGCCCAAGAGCCTTCCTCTTCTTCTACTATCCAGTTTGCTTTTGCCTCTTGCCCTGCTATGGAACCTTCAACTCGTACTCCCATGCCTTGCATGGGGAGTCTGATAGTGCCTACTTGGCAGAAGGCCAAGCATCAAGTATTCGAGCTTCCCATCTTACCCACGGTATTGAGGCCTATTGTATATGGTAAGGGGAAGGGCCCTCATGGAGTTTCCCCTACATCTCGGCCTTCGTGGCCTCGTACTGCTCCCAATCCTTAGGTGGTGAATGGGAAGAGGCCTGCTGCTGAGGTGCTTGAGTCTGCTTCTCCACCTGTTTTAGTCTTTGCTCCTACGTTTCTATTGGAATCAAGGAACACTGAGAGGTGGGGGTGAATTAGTGTTCTGCAATTTTTCACTTTATTGATCTGATCCTTAAAGTATTGATAACATTCAACCAAAATAAAGATGCATGAACATAAGACAAATAAGTTCCATAACACCATAACACAAGGGTTTTTTACGTGGAAACCCTGTTAGGAGAAAAACCACGGTGGAGGTCAATCCACAATATTGTTTGAGTATACTCAAAAGGAAAGTTTACAAAATGGGAATGCACTTGCATTCAAGCACTTTGCCTAGAGCTCACTGCTCAAAAACAGAAAGGCTCACTATCTTACAAAAGGTTTGGATTACATCCAAAAGATTTGAACTGAGATAGTAGCATCTACATATGCATGATTATAGTTTTGGTTAGGCTCATCAATTGACGTCTGGACCTTCTATCTGATTCTGCACTTCTGCTCTATTCTACTTCAATTCGCTTCACAAAATCCTCTTCTACACAAGTGAAACTGTGCATAATCACTCTTCAATCCTTCTGATATTTGCAACATACATCGAACATACATCCAAAAGATATACTCTGTCACTTATATATATCTATGACCAAAGATTTAATCGCAACATGTCAACTTCAACAAAACATAAAAATATTTACAAATTGTCGGCTCAAATCATGAATAATATTCAATGCACATCCACCAAAGTCGGCCACAACATAGTTAGGACCCAAATCAAAATGCTTGAATACAAAAACACTTAAATAATTAGTCCTCAAATATCCACAACACACTATATTGACTTAGTTGACCTTCATGTACTAATGAACAAAAAATTAACCAACCAAATGTTGTAATTTGCACAAAAATTGATATGAGGCACTAAGATTCATAGAAAACACAGATAATACACCAAACAATCTTCCCTGATATCCACAGCTCAAAATACTAATAGAGAATTTCATGTGAATCGAAGAACACAAAACTGTCAGATGCTCTGTTCTAACTTGATTGTCTTCAATCTTTCTATCGGTATGACCAAATGATGAGGTGCGGATCGACTAACTGACTAGGGTTGCCATCAATGACAACACCAGAAAACATTTGTAGTGTCTCTTGCCAACAATCTCCCCATTTGGCATTCATGGAAACACTTAGTGAAAAATGACTAAGTGTCGGATCAGTACCAACATGAATTACACTGCCAACTCCAAAACTTCAAAAAGATCTTTAATCACAGCTCAAAACTACAACTCCTCCTTAGATGAATATACATTTTTCAATGTACTATCCTCCCCCTTTGACATCAATGACAAAGATGGGGAATCCACATACTAAAAATCAAACAAAAACTTCAAACTACATATGTACAAGCTTGCTTCTACAACTTACACAAACTTAAAAATATCTATAAAATTAGTCTTCAATAAGCTCAAACTTGTGTCCCAACCCTTCTTGAGACTCTCCAGAATCATCATGTGACCACAACAAAAATAAGATTGCATCTTTGCAAATTCAAGATTCACTAGATCACTGACCACCATAGCATCTTGTGCTTCCTTCAATGCACTCAACATTATTTCCATCTTCAGACCAATTAGGCCTCTAAGCTCACAAGCTCTTTCCACAATTCTATCATTATCATTCTTCAAACTCTTTAGCTTGTCAAGTAGAGATATAACTTGACATTCTTCCTCTCCAACATAAACAATCAAAGGATCAAAATCATCATAAATAACAGTTAACTATTTCTCATGATCCTTAATCTTTTTTCTCATTGTCCTCAATAAATTTTGAAAAAGATAAATATGAATTATAGATCTTTCCACCTTCAGATAGAGCACTTTGAATATTCTTCACACAGGTAGCTAACAGAGATTTATCATTAGCTACCATTCCCTTCAACCTACTGAACCTTTTAGCATCAAACTCCTCCTGAACCTTAACTGCAACTAACTTCTCAAGGGACTCAAAATGAGTGCTTACAGAATTAATAAGCTTCTTCAGCTCACTGGAGGGAGAACCGAATGGATCCTTAACATGAGTAGGCATGATTCTCTCCAAAACACCATATGCAAGACTCAATAGCTCACTATCCTCAATGTGAGACTTCAACAATTCTTCTCTAGCCTTCACCTACGCAAATGATGCAACTTTTAATTTCTGAATTGGAGACAAGGTAGACAAATTAATAGGACCTTCACCCAATTCAAGGTCAAACTCTTCCTGCTACACTTCCAAAAAAAATTTCACTGCCTTTGTAGTGTCTCTTGCTTCCATTGGAACTTCCTTTATTTCAACCTTCTTTCCTTCAACTACTATTTCTTCAGCTACAGATTTTTGCTTCTCTTTAGGAACTTCAACTTCTTCACTTGACATCTCTTTTTCCTCAACTGACACAACTTTAGGAGCTTCAATCTCCATAGGCACTTTTGTATCATGCACATCAGGAAGAATTTGAGTGTCCTCAATTGTAACTTCTTCATTTACCTCTTCATCCACTAGACCAGATGTAGTACCTTCATCATGCACTTCTTCAAAGTCAACATTGATTATGTTCTTTAACAAGACTTCGTTTAAAATTCCTTCAGTTTCTTTTGCTACCTCTTCAGTCCTACCAATCATAAGCTTGTTTACTTTCATTTTTCCCTTGAAAACCTTCTTATTAGCAAGATCTTTTTCAACTTCTTATCTCTTCTTTCTAGCTTCTCTCATAGCTTCTGTCGATATACCCATGCTCTCAGCAAAGGCTTCAACTTCCTTCCTTACTCTCTAAACTATCATTGGTTTCTTCAACTACTCATGGACTTGCATATTTTTCTCTACATATGTTCCAAACCTCTCTTCAAACGGATCCAAAGGCTTACTAAACAAATGTTGTGCATATAGCTCCAAGATGTTTTCCTCGACTTCATATCTCATTAGCATAATCCAGACCATTCCAGGATCTACAGCTTCCATCAAGCATTGATCAATATCCACCATAAAACAAATTGTGTCCTTATACTTCTCCACAATAGAAGTAGGAATTATTTCCCTTGCTTGCATTACATTCTGAAAGTTCTTGAAATATCCCCAGATTGCAGTTTTCCTGGCTTGATTATCACAAATGGTGTATAACATGTCTCTAATTTGAACAGCTACAGGCTTATTACCTCTTTTCCAATGCACGTTCCCAACTCCCAGAACTTCATTCATGAAATAAAAGAACAAACACAACAATAGATTACCATACTTAAAGGTATTCTTCTTATATTTCTTAATCTTACCAAGATTCTCCATAAGCTGACTTCAAAGTAACTCACACAGGTTATCTCTGCATTCTCCTTCACCATTTGATATTCTGCATAAATAGCTATATCGAATACTGAATTATCCTGATGGGAGTGATAAATCTTGTAATCAATGAGTCCCATAGAGGAAAATTTCACATCCACATCAATAATATCATCAATTGGCATAGCTCTTTTATCAAATATTGAACTGGTTGCATCTGTGACTATCTAATTCTTCACGGACTTCAAGATTGGAAGCCCACCAGAGGAACTTAAACCAGTAACAATGCTTATAGCTTCTTTTGTAATCTTAAAAGGTTGACTCAACCACATAAATTTAGCATGAACTTGGCTCAAAATATACCAGACCCATTCACTTTCATCAAACACGAGAAATTTTATGATTTGCATGAATTTCTTCTCTTCTAAAGTTTTGAATTCGGGCTTAAGACAAAAATCCTCTCCAACTATATGATTGGAATACAAGTTCAACAACTACAAGCTCCCTAACTCCTCAATATTTGCATGAATGTATGCCCTAATTTCTTCAATATGCAAGACATTGTACGAAACAAACAAAAATGCACCTAAGGGCTTGGTCTCAATAGATTTGAAAGGATGCCACTTGAATTTCGAATGGGCTCTATCCTTGACAACAACTACCAACGAAGTAGCCATTTTCTCAAATTCACAAATTCGCAAGTTTTCCCAATAAATACCTTTTCGTCGGAATAGGGTTTGATCACTGAATTGCCTTCACACTTGAATCTTCACCAAAATTCACCAAAGTCCTCTTCAAAGCTCTCCAAACTTCTTCTTAAAGCACAAAGTGACAAATGAAAAATAGAAATGACCTTTTATCATTCCCACACCTAACCCTTTTGTCGCAATAAATGCTTTTACCCTAACTCATATGGATACCCTGCTTCTATACACTATGAAAGATAACTCTTCTACAAACCTTCAACTCTGTATAATACACTCTCCAACTATTTCAATAGCATCTATAGATCATCAATGCAATCACTGCACTCATCCACATCCCGGTGTCAATTACTGACAGGGGGTTAGAGGATTTTCTTGAAAACTCCCCCTAGGCCAAAGGCCTAAAACTAATTCCCAAAGGAATTACTAGAAGTAGATTCTAGTGTTGGCTCATTTCTTGGAACATATGGACTCTTTTTCACCCATGTCTTCTTCATTTTCTTCCTGATCTCATCTGTAGTGACTTTTCTTTTTCCCTTTTCATCATTTTGCATTTTTGTTTGATTTACCAGACTTCTACAAAATATAGCAATATGACCAGGTTTGTTGCAATTGTAGCACACCATATTTCTCTATCCAGACCAGTTGTTCAATTGATTTTCTCTTGATCTACAATGGTTAGCAAAATGGCCAAGTATATTCCATGTATAACATCTGACATCTCTATAAAAGTTGTTCATCATATTTCTACATTCATTTGACTTATGACCATACTTATTACAATTAAAGCAATGACCTGAGAATGACAGACCACTTGGACTCATTCTTCTCCTACGTTGTGTCGCCATATGACCAAATTTATTGCAAAAATAATAATGACCATTGAATCTTTGATCATTACGTTGTCTTACCAGATACCTTCTAGGTTTGTTCATCTGATTTCCTTGCCTGAATCTCCTTTGTCCAGAATTCCTTTGTCTAGATTTGGAACTTTCTCCTTCCTCATATCCAAGACCTCGCTTGTCACCTTCAGTCCTCTAACTTTTAATTAGTTCATCAAGCTTGGCTAACCTAATCTTGAACTTGTCCTTGAATTCATTTGTAGTAGCAAGTTCATCTCTGAGATCATCAATCTGCTTTTCAAGCTCTTCTTCATTATGTCTGGATTGTTCCAATTCAAGCTCCAACTAATTGAATCCATCAGTAATTCGGTTGCATTCTTCATATTTCTCTTTCAAGGACTGGGAAAGCTTCTCTTCATTCTTCTTTTTGTCTTCAATCTCCTTGGTCATCCTCATCATAATAGATTCCATCTGATGCTTTAGGGCTGCATTATCTCTGGAAAAAATTTCACATCCTTTTGTCTTTTCCTTCAAGGTTTGACTCAGTTGTTCATCTACAATGTTTTTACTGTCTTTCTGCTTGAACTTATCACAGAGTTCCCTTCTCTTCTCCCTGGACTTATTGATTTTGTCTTTCAATGACTCAATGAATTTTTCAACATTCAAGAGATTTTCTTGCAATTCCCTAACTTCGGATTTGGACATATCAAGATCATCTAGGGCCACCAAAATTTGTTGTTGAAGATTGCTTGAATCCATTGAAATACTTTCCAAGATCTTCCCCAAGTTGTTAATTAGGGGAAATTAAATAACCTACATTAGGGGAATGGGTAGTTAACATATTTAACTTGATAATTATCCTTGTTGATTGGCTCAAGGGCTTGTGCTAGACTTGAGATGAGTCGGGAAGGCCTATAATGGCAAGATTGTTATCTTGTCTTCTCGAAAGATAATCCATTCCGCATTGGTGTGCATGTGGGGCCGCAGTTTGTAAGAGGTTACCAGGATAACTCAAGATGGGGGTCGGGACCCAGGAAGATCCCCTTAGGATAACCAATGCAACCTTTGTGATGACACTCCTCCTATGACAATAGTCGATTGTATTGTATAGTGGTTGTACTTGATTTTTTGATTCTAGAAGCAATGTAACCCTATGTTTTGTATTTACTAGTACTGTGTGGTTTTGTACCTTGCCTGTGTCTAGAGGTAGTAGGTTAGTCTTGGTTACCTGTTACTATCCCCTAGCACGGGGGTTGGTCCTATGGGTACCACATGGCTGGGTGGCATGCACCTTACATTGTTGGGTTTTCTCTTCATGTTCGTGATGGCGGGATCTTCTAGTTCGAGGAGCTTTTGTGTTTCTATGGAATTGTACTTCTCTTTATTCATTGTAACAGTGAGGCACTATATATTTGTATTCCTTATTTGAAATCAAGGAGGATTCCTTGAGTTGTAAATGTAATATTATGTATGATCTATTCATTGTTGGACTAAAATTGTTTATATCATTTTGAGGTGGTTTTGTATCTGTGGAAATATGTTCATTACATTTCTGTGTTTAATTATTTTGCAATGGGTGAATGCTTTGTTGTATGTTGTTATCATGAGTAAATTCCATATGCTATGTTTTAGAATAATTTTATAAGTTTTGAAATTCACATGTAGACGCGTTGCATGGCCTAGAGGATGTATGTGTTAGAGTAGTTTACTAAAAAAAATTTAGTTGTGCTTCTGCAGTGTTGCATCGTCCTCTAGGTTGCGAGACGGGGTTTTACACTTGGTATCAGAGCCTAGGTTTAAGCACTGGGAACTCTGGGTTAATTTGGAAACCATTAAGTTTTTTGTGTAGGATTTAAGTTGCATATCTTGTCCTACACCTTGGTGTGTTTGTGCAGTATCATGCAACCTAGGAGAGGTCAAGGTCGTGGTCGTGGCCGCAGAGGCAGACATGGAGGTAGTCAGCAGAACTCACCTCCGCATGTTTCTCATGATTCAGACCCTAAGGAACAACAGGCTTCCCAAAACATTCTTGGAGGCGATATTTAAAATCCGGATCCACCAGGGGTTGAAGTCGTTCAATTGTGTCAATTGTTGGAGGATACTCTTGCCCGTCTTGGACCGAGGTAGGAAGTAGAGCAGATTGTTGTTAGAGAGAGATATGTACCAGCTCAGTCAGAGGCAGTGGTAGCTGCACACATGAGAGATTTACTTAGAGCTCGACCACCCTTATTTGATGGATCAAGCAGCAGTCTAGAGGCTGAGCCTTGGCTGATAGACCTGAATAGATGCTTTGCTATGCACCCATATGGTAGCAACACCAGATCCAGATGTGCGATTATGCACCTAAGAGGCTTTGCTTCCACATGGTGGAGATTGGAGGAGAAGAAGCTCCATATTGATGTCGATATTGTATCTTGGGAGATGTTTCTAGAGAGGTTTCGTGCCAGATTTCTCTCTGATCATTGGCGACAGCGTCGTGGTGATGAGTTCCATACTCTATGGCAGATGACTATGTCGGTGGAACAATATGAGCATCGTTTTTATGAGCTCAAATAGTACACAGACATCGGTGATGATGAGGGCATGTTGGTGCAACACTTTCTTAGGGGCTTAAATGCCCGGATCAGTGGAGGTGTGCGGGTTTTCAAACCCAAGACTATGGAGACCACGATAAACAAGGCCAGACTTGTAGAGGAGAATTTGGCAATGGCATTGGGTGGTCATGTAGGAGTGTAGATGGGCACTACTTCAGCTACAAGGCCTAGTGCACGCAGTGGCCAAACTCAGGGAGCTGGACCACCCAGGGCATAGTAGACACTAGCACAGAGTGGACAGTACCAAAACTCCCAAGGAAAATGAAAGGATTTTCCACCTAGATAGAATGACAGATATCAGTCAGGGCATGACTGGAACTGGAGGCATGTCAAACACTTCAGTAATGAATAGCCAGCACAAAGTACTCAGTCTACCTTTAGGGGTAGTGTTCAGCAGTCCAGTCCACCTTCTAGAGGTAGAGGTTTTGGTAGGGGTATCGGGTGTTTTGCTTGTGGCCAACAAGGTCACATAGCTCAGTAGTGTCCCAATAAGGACACATCAGGATATACACAGAGGCTAGCGACGTCAGAGCTGACTGTTGGTGATGCAGGCAGAGGACATCGTGTATTTGTTGCGGTTGATAACTGCTAGGCTGACCACCAAAGCACAGTGGTGGAGACTACTAGTATGTTGTAGGGTAACATAGTTACCATTTTGTTTGATTTAGGAGCCTCCGACTCATTTATTTCATCATCCGTTGTGGCACATGATAGACTGAGGGCAGTAAGGCAAGAGGGTAAGTGGCAGGTCAAATTAGCATCTGGTGCTAGAGTTGTACATTCCTATGTACTGGATTGTAGACTGGAGATTGGTTATTTCCACACTACTGCAGATCTCTGCATTATACCATTAGGTTCTTATGGCATTGTCCTAGGCATGGATTGGCTCGATGTTCATAGGGTCGTGATTGATTGTCGATGCAAGTCGATACGATGCATTGATGCATCTGGTAGTGAGGTTGAGTTAGTAGGGGTCCAAAGACCTATATCATTGAGGATGATCTCGGCTATGCAACTGAGAAGATGTGTTCGTCAGGGATGTCAGTTATTTTTTGTGACAATAGATGACTTGGAGATGGGTGATAGAGAGAAGGTGTCTATAGATAGCCACCCCATACTTCAACACTATGCAGATGCTTTTCCAGATGATATTCCAGGAATGCCACCTCAACGTGACATAGACTTCAAGGTTGATATTCTACCTAGTTCCGAACCCATTTCATGAGCCCCATACCATATGACGAATCAGGAGCTTAAAGAGCTTCACTTGCAACTTGAGGAGTTGTTGGAGAAGGGTTTCATCCACCCTAGTGTCTCACCTTGGGGAGCACCAGTGATATTTGTGAAGAAGAAGGATGGTTCTCTTAGTTTTTGCATAGATTACCGACAGTTAAATAAGGTCACCATCAGGAACCGATATCCTCTACCTAGGATCGATGACTTGTTTGATCAGGTCAAGGGTGCTACAGTCTTTTCTAAGATCGATCTTAAGTCAGGATACCAACAGTTGCGGATTGTGGAGTCTGATATTCATAAGATGACGTTTCACACATGATACAGTCACTACGAGTTTATAGTGGTACCGTTCGGGTTGACGAATGTGCCATTTGTATTCACGAGCTTGATGCACATAGTTTTTTGCACATACTTGGATAGATTTGTAGTGGTATTCCTTGATGACATATTGATTTATTCTAGGACAATTGAGGAGCATGAAGAACATTTGAGGCAGGTATTGTAGTGTTTGAGGGATAATAAGTTGTATGCCAACTTGTCCAAATGTGAGTTCTTCAAAACTGAGGTCAAGTACCTTGGTCATGTTATATCAGGAGAAGGTATTGCAGTGGATCTTGTTAAGATCTAGGCAATCATGGATTGGCCTGGACCCACGAATGTGGCAGAGATACATAGTTTTATGGGTTTAGCAGGTTACTACAGGAATTTTGTTCAGGACTTTTCTAGAGTAGGACATCCTATCACTTCTCTTCAGAGGAAGGGGAAGAATTTTGATTGGTTAGAGCAGAGTGAGGCTGCATTTTAGACATTGAAGGAGAGGTTGACTAGTGCACCGATCCTTGCAATATCAGATCCTACAAGAGACTTTTTTATTTGTGTAGATGCATCTTTGGAGGGGTTAGGAGTGGTACTAATGTAGGATGGTCGAGTCATTGTGTACAAGTCGCGCAAGCTCAAGGATCATGAGTTGAACTACCCCACGCATGATCTTGAGTTAGCTGCAGTTGTACATGTGTTGACTTGATGGAGACATTTCTTATTGGGGCACCGTTTTGAGTTACATAGTGATCATTAGAGTCTACAATACATCTTCACACAACCTAACCTTAATGCTAGGCAAAGGCGATGGATGGAGTTCCTCTGTGAGTACGATTTTGAGGTAAAGTACATACAAGGGAAGGAGAAAATTGTGGCCAACACTCTCAATAGACGGAGGCACGAACTATTTGGGATGACTCTTATTGTGGATTTGAGGAGCCAGATTCTTACCGCACTTCCTACAGATAGCTGGTATCAGGAGGTAAGATTTGAGATTGAGTCAGGCAGGACTTTGGAGGGCAGGTACTTAGGATATTCTTTGGAGATAGATGGGTTATTGAGATACATGGGACATATATTTGTTCCATCTTCGGAAGGTCTTCGTACCTTGATTTTGACAGAGGCACACCTGGCACCTTATTCATCTCACCCTAGAGTGAAGAAGATGTATGCTGATTTGCGGCCGCTTTACTTCTGGGCAGGTATGAAGCGAGATATCTCCGATTATGTATCACGATGTTTGGAGTGTTAGCGAGTTAAGGCTGAACACCAACATCTGGCTGGTCTTCTATAGCCTCATTTGGTTCCTGAGTGGAAATGGGACATCATTTCATTGGATTTCATTGTTGGTTTACCCAACTCTTCATGACAACATGATGCGATTATGGTGACGGTAGATAGGTTGACGAAGGTGGCATACTTCTCACCTATCCTTTCCTCCTATAATGCTTCATTAGTTGCTAGAGTGTTCATGGAGGACATTGTGAGGTTGCATGGTATTCCACGTCGGATTATTTTTGACAGGGATCCTATGTTTACTTCGGTTCTTTGGACATCATTACAACATGCTATGGGGACACAGTTGAACTTCAGTTCAATGTATCACCCCAAGATAGATGGACAGATTAAGAGGGTCAATCAAATCTTTGAAGATATGCTTCGCATGTATGTCATGGACCAGTAGACACAATGGGAGGATTATCTCTATCTTGTAGAGTTTTCTTATAACAACGGGTTTTAGAGTTCTATTGGCATGGCACCTTTTCAGGCCTTGTATGGATAGCCGTGTTAGACTCCATTGAGTTGGAATAGGTTGGAGGACAGGATTTTATTGGGTCCTAATATGCTTCAGGATATGGAGCAACAGGTGGTTCAGATCAGAGAACATTTAGTAGTTGCACAGGATAGGCAGAAGAAGTACGTGGACGCACACCGTGTGGATCGCTAGTTTGTTGTAGGTGACCGAGTTTTCTTGCGAGTGCGACCGAGAAAGAGTCCAATTCATTACGGAAAGGGTTCTACGCTCGCACCTCGTTTTGTCGGGCCTTTTAAGATTATGGAGAAGATTGAGCCGGTTGCTTATCGCCTTGTTTTACTGCCCAGTCTCATGCATCCACAATGTGTTCCATGTTTATGTACTTAGACCTTATCATCCAGACATTTCTCATATCCTTGATTGGACTGCTTTACAGGTAGAGGACGGGCATCTAGCTTTGGAGCCCATGGTCATTACCCAACACAGGAGACTTGCCATCAAGGGTCAAGATATTGAGCAGGTGAGGGTCCAATGGGATCCTAGAGATGACACTTTTGCTACATGGGAAGATGCTACCTGGATGAGGGAGCTCTACCCTTATTTGTTTGCAGGCTTCCAGGAGTAAGCCTGATCCTAGGGGGGAGGATGTGACACCCCTCTGATTTGTTATATTTTCTTTGACAACTCTGATACTTTGTTAGATCTTATTTTATGTTATTGTTATTCTATCGCTGACAGTGGAGTGATGATAGACTATATGGATGTGATGATACATTATATGCATGGTGATTATGTTTAATATGCTTTATGTTTGCATAGATGCTTAGTTGTGATGATATTGCTATATATGCTTATTGTAGTTTAATTGATATATTATCTTGTCAGTTGAAGTGACATTGTATTGGTGAATAGAACGGTATTGCATCACTTGCTTGCGAGTTCCCTGTGATTTCTGCGATTCTCTTTTCACAGTGTGTGAATTATTATCTGTATACATGTACGACATTTGCTTTGGTTGTAGGTTTGCAGGTATAGGACAACGACTTCACCTAGTTTCACAGGTCTAAGCATGTCCACTACTCATCAGTAATGTTGATTGGGAGATAGTAACTGGTTAACCTTGTCAAACCTTTACCCTAGCACAGTGTGTCATCAGTCTATGTTTTGGTCATGTTCCTTATCCATGTTGGTTTTGGTATTTTATTTATCGTGCAAGTTTAAATTGTAAGGATTAAATTATATGTTGTGATAAAGTATTTAATTAGTATGGAGATCTTGGTAGAAATTAATTAATTAATTAATTTAAAGTTATATTATAAAGTAATTTTAATTATTAAATTAATTGAGAATTAAAATAAATAAGTTATTTAATTGTAAATTGGATTAAATAAATTGTTTTTAATTTTAAATGCATATTTGGGAAAAGATCTTAGAAATATCTTGGTTTGTTAAAAGAAGAGATATTTGTTGTGTGAATTGGAAGTTAGAAGGGTTTGTTTTCTAATTGTCTTAAAATTGATTTCCAGAGAGATTGATTGAAATTGGTGAGAAAAGAGGAAGTTGTTTTCATGGGAAAAAAGACAGAGGTTTTTGGGAATGGAAGAATTGTTTTGTGGTTTGAAGAAATTGTAATTCTTAGAAGCTCTCAGATAATTCTAGGAATCTAGTTTGTTATATTCTTGGTCGTGGATTGTTTATGTTCTCTGGGAAGTGGCAATTCTTCTAGAGGAAGCTTTGGCAACTCTATTGAAGATTAAAGGGAAGTTCGACATCAATCTCTGAATCGTCCGATCTTCTGGCACAAGTTCTTTATTGTTGTGTTAATTTTAATTTGAAAGAGATAAGTTAAATTATTATTGTTGTTAATAAATGATAGCTTCGGTCAGATATGAATGACGATTGTTGTAAGCATCATCGCCATTCATACTTGATCAAACTTTATCATTTATATTGAAATATTTCTGGAAAAACATTTAATCGAATTTATGAGCATACATATAAAATTTGAATTATATATATGATGTTATATTCTGCATTTCATTAATCGGAATTTACTTACTCATCTGCCACCTTATAGAAGGGTATATATGAGTTATACTAAACAATGATAAACAACTTTATCATAAGCTGCGCCCTAAGGGACACGTCCCATGAGTGGACGTGTCTCATGAGACGTGCCTCTTAGGGGTGGGTCTCCTCTTTTATTTATGGCAGATCCTTCTTTGATATGCAAACATAGAAATCGAATAATGTTCTGCAATCAACACATTCAAAATAAGAAATTCAAATTTGGAAATTGAAAATCTGAACATAGAAGTTTAAGTAGTATTCTTACACTTAGAATTTTCATAAGTCCCTTAGTCTCCCAATTTGATTGAAGATTTGTTTACATTTACATGGTATCAGAGCCAGGTTGTGTGAATCCAAAACAAATCTAAAATCAGTTTGCTCTAGAAAATTCATATTTTCTAAAATCGAATTCACATCACATTCTTTATAATGTCAAGTGTGATCAGATTTGAAGATCGCCTTGCATGAGCAGACAACTTCACATCATGAAAATTTAGAATCATGATGATCCTTAGAGAGAATAAACTAGACTCACTTGTGAAAGAAAATAAAAAGGAACCAGAGGTTGAACCTGTGAAAACTCAATGGAACCAGACTCATGATGATCCTTAGAGAGAATAAACTAGACTCACTTGTGAAAGAAAATAAAAAGGAACCAGAGGTTGAACCTGAGAAAACAATGAAAAGGCCATGAAAATTCTAGTAGATGCAGTTAGGGATCATATAGTGCCTATCTTAGCAAAACATGAAACTGCATACCATATCTATAAATCTCTTGAGAGTACCTATGAGATTAACAACACCTGCAGGACTCTTGCATTAAAAAGGCAAATCAACAATGCACAAATAAACAAAGGAGAGTCCACTAATGCATACTTCATGAGGATTATTAAACTAAGGGATCAATTATCCACAATTGGATATCAGATTGATAGCAAAGAGTTAACTCTAATTGCACTAGGAGGCCTACCAAACTCATGGGAGTCATTTATTCAAGGAATAAGTGCGAGATCTAAACTCCCTAAGTTTGACAGGCTAAGAACTGACTGCCTTCAAGAAGAAACAAGACTTTCCACAAAAGAGAATAAACAAAAACACATAGATGAAGACATTCATATTCTCCACACCATCTAATAAGAGGAGTAAGAAAAACTCCTACAAGAGAGGATCTTTTAAAAGAAAGAGAAGTTCCAATAGAAAGGAATCTTATAAGAAGAAGTATATCTCTAAAGTACAATGCTTTAGATGTGATCAGTATGGCCACTATGCAATGAAATGCCCTGATAGAACTAAACAACAAGCATCCTTTGCCAAAGTAGGAAAGTCAAACCCAGATCATGAATCTGAGAACTTTGTGTTCTATACAGCCCTTTCTAGTCAAGTATCTGACAACACTCAAAATTGGGTAATTGATAGTGGTTCCTCTAGACACATCACAGGGTTCAGAGAACACTTGGACTCTATGACTGAAAAGTCTGATGAAGAACTAACCATCGGGGATGATTCTGCATACCTTGTAAAATGGGTTGGAACGGGTTCCATCAAGTTGAAATCTGGGGTTTCTCTACAACTCACTGGAGTCTTATTTGTACCTGGAATAAAGAGAAATCTTATATCCATCTCTGCCCTTGAAGACAATGGTTACAAAGTTACATTTATGGATGGGAAAGTTCTAGTATGGCCTAATAAATCATCTATCAAGAAAGCTCTAACCATAGGCATAAGACAAGGGTACCTTTACAAACTATACACTGAGGTTAAACAAGCCCTTACCCTTGACATTGTTGATACAAATGAAATTTGGCATAGAAGATTAGGACACCTTCATTTTCGTGCCCTACCTTCTATGGAAAAACTTGTTACAGGCTTACCCAAGCTAAAACCATCTCATGAGGGAACTTGTAAAGGTTGTGCCCTAGGAAAGAATACAAAGGGATCCTTTCAGAATAGCCTGAGTAAAACCCTTAATGTGTTAGAACTGGTTCACTCTGATTTATGTGGACCCATGTTTGTACCTTCTAAAGCAGGATTTCTATACTATGTCATATTTGTAGATGACTTCTCTAGGAAAACCTGGATCTATTTCCTTAAGTGTAAAGAGTCAATAGAAATCCTTAAAAGGTTCAAAGAGTTCAAAGCCCTTACTGAAAACTTCTCTGGAAAGAAAATAAAAACCTTAAGGACAGACAATGGGAAAGAATACACCTCTGAGATTTTTAAGGAATTCTGCATGAGTGTTGGAATTAAGAGGGAGTTCACAGTTGCCTACAACCCTCAACAAAATGGGGTTGCTGAAAGAAAAAATAGAACCATTGTAGAAGCTGCTAAGGCAATGCTGCTTGACCAAAACATTGAAACTTCTTTCTGGGCAGAAGCCTCTAGGACTGCTGTCTATATCCAAAATAGATGTCCTCATTCTCATCTTGATAACAAAACTCCTGAAGAAGCCTTTACCGGCATAAAACCTGACATTAGTCATTTTAGGATTTTTGGCTGTCCTGTCTATATACATGTGCCCAAAGAGAAGAGATTCAAACTAGAACCTTCTGGAAAGAAGGGAGTATTTGTGGGTTATAGTGAAACCTCCAAAGCCTACAGGATATTCATACCTAGGCAGAAACAAATTGAATTGAGCAGAGATGTCATCTTTGAAGAAGACATTGCATTCAAGAGGGCAAGAAGTTCTAGTGAGACAAAAACCTATTCCCCTAGAGTACCTAAAATGGAACCTGCTCCTGAGATTCAGAGGGAGCATCCTGATGAAATGGCCACATGAACTTCCTTCTACTTCAAATGAGAATACAAATGACAACGGCAGAAAAAGACCACTTTGGGCTAGGAAAATGATCAAAGAAGTAGAGGATCATGCAACACCCAAAGGAACGTTCAGGGAGAGTAAAAGACCCAAACGTTTCTCTAGCTATGTTGCTCTAATGAACAACATCATAAACTCAGAACCTGTCAGTGTTACAGAAGCTTTCCAACATCAAGCATGGAAGGATGCAATGACAGAGGAATATCAGTCTATTCTAAAGAATGATGTATGGGATATAGTGCCTAGGCCAAAAGAGAAATCTGTTGTCTCTTCCAAATGGCTCTTCAAAATCAAGCATGTTGCTGATGGCAGTATAGAAAAACTTAAAGCACGTTTTGTGGCAAGATGTTTTTCTCAAAAGGAAGGCATTGATTACGAAGAAACATTTGCACCTGTTGCCCGTTACACATCAGTGAGAGCACTGTTATCCATTGCAACAGTTAAAGGCTGGAAGATCCATCAAATGGATGTGAAGACTGCCTTCCTAAATGGAACCATTGAAGAGGAAGTCTATTTGGAACAGCTTGAAGGTTTTGTGATACATAAACCTGACTCACATGTATGTAGACTGAAGAAAGCTCTCTATGGACTTAAATAGGCTACCAGGGTCTGGTATGAAATAATTGACATCTATCTCTTGGAATTAGGATTTTCCAAGAATGAGGCTGACTCCAATCTCTAGTTCAAGGTAATCAAAGGTGATATGCTAATAATTATTTTATATGTTGATGCCCTGCTGATAACAGGAGAAGATCACCTCATTGCTCAAGGGAAGCATGATATAATTTCTAAATTTGACATGAAAGACTTGGGCATTCTACACTACTTCCTAGGTTTAGAAGTATGGTAGAAATCAGAGGGCATTATACTAAACCAAGGGAAGTATACTATTGATATTTTGAAAAGATTTGGAATGTTGGACTATAGACGGATGTCTACACCTATGGAAACCAACCTTCACAAATTGAAAGAAGCAACAACAAAATCCAAGTGTGCAGATCCAACCCTTTACAAAAAAATGATTGGATCCTTGATGTATCTGGTTAACACCAGACCTGATATTTGCTATGCAGTGAATGTTCTTAGCCAGTTCATGTGTGAGCCAAAGGAAATTCACTTAATGGCTGTGAAACATATTTTGAGATATCTTCAAGGCACTATTGGATATGGTCTTCTTTACAAGAATGATCAACAAGATCTACATGAGTACTCCGATTCAGATTGGGCTGGAAGTGTAACCGATCGAAAAAGCACATCAGGATGTTGCTTTAGTTTAGGATCGGCTATGATCTCATGGATTTGTAGAAAGCAATCTTTAGTTGCATAGAGCTCAACAGAAGCCGAATACATTGCAGCCTCAATGGGAGCAAGAGAAGCAGTTTGGCTTTGTAAATTGCTTGTGGGACTCTTTGGTGAGCCCTTGAATCCTACAATTATTCATTGTGATAATCAAAGTTGTATCAAACTCTCCGTAAATCCTATCTTTCACGATAGATCTAAGCATATTGAAATCCCCTATCATTATGTAAGAGATATGGTGGAAAGGAAAGTGATTCAGTTGGAGTATATTAGTACAAATGATCAAACTGCAGACATTCTCACCAAGCCTCTCTCTCGAATCAAGGTAGAGCACTTCAGGAAGAAACTTGGTATGGTTGAAATGTAATTTGTTATTTATGTTTGAAATACAAATTGTTTATAAATTGTACTAATATATAAAGATGTTTAATGTGTAAACTCTTTTGTCATGTGTGTGACTCCATGACTTTATGGGCCTACTCCCCCTGTGTACATTATTGAAAGGTGACGATCTTTCTAATAATGAGCACTTGTATTTGACATTGTAAAGTGACGACTCTACAATGATAAACTATCATGATAGATATCATGTGACTTGATATCTATGGACATGTCATGATAGTATCTCTTGGACACTTTGATTGATATCATGGGACTTGATATCATTTGTAGATCATTGTGATCCTTAAGAGATAATCATGGTGGATATTTATATCCGTGGATATGCCATGAATTATGGTAGACATCATGTGACTTGATGTCAGTGCACATACCATAATAAAGATATGTTATGAAGAATGTCATGTGACTTGACAATATTGAGAAATCATACCATGTCTTAGATATCACGTGTTAAGGTGATATCTCTACTTATTTGATTTGAAATATCTTCCCTAGCTAAGAGGGAGTGTTAATGAATGATAGCTTCGGTCAGATATGAATGACGATTGCTGTAAGCATCATCGTCATTCATACTTGATCAAAGTTTATCATTTATATTGAAATATTTCTGGAAAAACATTTAATCGAATTTATGAGCATACATATAAAATTCGAATTATATATATGATGTTATATTCTGCATTTCATTAATCGGAATTTACTTACTCATCCGCCACCTTGTAGAAGGGTATATATGAGTTATACTAAACAATGATAAACGACTTTATCATAAGCCGCGCCCTAAGGGACACGTCCTCTCATGAGACGTGCCTCTTAGGGGCGGGTCTCCTCTCTTATTTATGGCGGATCCTTCTTTGATATGCAAACATAGAAATCGAATAATGTTCTGCAATCAGCACATTCAAAATAAGAAATTCAAATCTGGAAATTGAAAATCTGAACATAGAAGTTTGAGTAGTATTCTTACACTTAGAATTTTCATAAGTCCCTTAGTCTCCCAATTTGATTGAAGATTTGTTTACATTTACAATTGTATAGCAAATTGGAAAAGTTTAGAAGATGATTCTTTCATTTTAGAAGCTTTTGTTTTTGAAAGAAATTGTTGTGATTGTTACAGCCTCTGTAGAAAAATATAATTTAGATCCTCTGTGTAAATTGATTATTTGAAGTAGATTAGTACAAAAGGAAATTATAGTGGATTATCGAACCTCTATGAAAATGGAATCGAAACTATAGAAATTGTTATCCTCTGTTTCAAGATTATTTAATATTCCTTTATATAAAATTTCTTCTGTAGAAAATATTTGATGTGTAAGGAAACCTCTGTAAAATATTTTCTACATTATTCCTGTAGAAAAACTTCTGAGACAATAATTATCTTCCTGTAGGAAATATGGTTGGAATTTACATATATATAGATATATTTATATATATACTGGAAAATATATATACATATACAAATATATATATATATTTATTATTTTATTGATTTACCTTCTAATAAATTTACTATGATAGATTAGATTGAAGAATCACCATACGACAAATTTAATTATGTGTGGAAGTTTCTTTTTAATGAAAAATGTTTGAGTTTATGGGGCAGGTGAGGGGGTTACCCCACCGCCGTCCCCATGGAGGGGGGCACGGCTGTTGTGGCAGCGCTCCCTTCCTTTGTATGGGATGTCGTTGGCGATTTCCTATGTTGATTTATTATTTGGTTAAAAGAAATTTATTGTTATATAATTTATATATAATATGTATGGTATATGTTACGTATTTTAATATATATTATATATTAATATATTTTATAGTTGGAATTTGTTATTTAAAATAAATATTATATGTTTAATTATATATGTAATTATTTGGATTTAAATACAAATATAAATATAATTATATATATTATGGATATATAATTTATTTATTTTTTAAATTTTGGAAATGAATAATTGGATTATTTAATTAGAATATGCATATTTATTTAACAAGGATATTTAGTTAGATGGATTTTATGGTTTAGTGCATGCAAGCACGAGTAGTTGAATTTAAATGATTAATTATTTTAATTGTGAAATTGAGTTAGATATTATGTGTGGTTGTGAAATTATAGTTAAACTTTTAATATAATTTTGTTGTTGATTATTAATGGGAATTGTGTTTTGAATAATGTATTTTAGTGTGAGATATTGATCTATTGGATTTAGGAAATCTGAATAGTAGTGCTTTTAATTACATGAGATTGTTTATTTTAGTTTCTAATATTTCTGTAATTGGGTACTGTGGGGAATATTTGTTGTCGAGAAAATATAAGTCTTCCAGATTGTAATTGTGAAAGGGTTGTCATTTCTATTCTTCGCCCTTGAGATTTCCTTGGGTAGTGCATGTAGTTGGATTCAGTATTGGACATCCGTAGGGATGTGTTATCTCTTGTGTTATGATATTATCGGTTTGTGCACTATCTATGTAATACCCCGCCATGCAACCCTAGTGGAAGTTGCAACTACTAACAATTCTACAACAAATTTTTTTTTTTTTAAAACATACAATTACATGTATAATAATGACGCAAAGCCAACAATCCCCTAAGGTCATGAGACAAAGGTTAATTAATTCACAAATTATAATCACATGCATGTAATGAAAACATAACAACATTCACTTAACTAATTAAAGCACATACATTCCATACATGAGATTTTCATTAATGCCATGAGATCCTTCATGGTTTCCAAAAGCAGAAGATTATATAATTACAATTACATCTCTCATTCCCAGAATGAGGCAAACCAATAACATGATTGTTTATTACAATTTCCACCTCGATAAAAATGAGGGGTAAATAAAATACAAAAGCACTTGCATAAGTGAAACTAAGGTAGCAACTGGAATCCCACGAGCCCTCCAACACGAAGGCCTTGTCCACATAAGCCAATGCCAAAACAACGGAATATGGTGCACGTTCCACCCAACCATGTGATACCCGAAGGCTCACCCCCATGCTAGGAGATAGTAACAAGGGTTTCAGGTCAATAGCAACAACCTCTAAACATAGGCAACATGACTCAACTGAAAAAGGGTACGAACATGACACCACATGACACAAGGGTTACAATGCTTCCAAATTTCAAATACATGAACAAATCACAAATACAAATATAATGCTGACTTAGAAGAAGTGTCATCACAATGTTGCATGGGATATCCTGGCAAGTCTTCCTAGGTCCCGGCCCCCATCTCGGGATATCCTGGTAACCTCTAACGACTTCCGGCCCCACATGCAAACCAATGCGGAATCAGTTATCTTTCGAAGGGACAAGATAACGATCTTGCCATTCCAGACGTTCTCGTCTCATCCCAAGTCTATACGAGCACTTGCGTCCATGAGCGAGGCAAAATTAATCTTTTTAAAATGTTGGAACCACCTATACTAATTAATTGATTTAAGTTTTCACTGAATTAACCAACTTACATTGAGATCTCCTGGCACCACTTTGTATGTCGGCCCTCAATGCAAGCCACTTCTCTAAGACAACACGTGGAACTATGCCACCACCAAAGGGTACTCAAGTGCAACCTAGGGATAATGAATCCCTAAACACAACATGAAGTCAATCTGTCTCGTCCAAGATAATCGGGTTTGACTGGACACATTTAACGCACTACCCAAGGTTAACCAGGGTTGACCGACACAACAACCACCCAAAACACAAAAGAAAGTTCCCATCCGGAAGACTTACATAACACTGACGAGATTGCCCCACACCAAGAATAAACGCCTCATGACAAAATGAAGCATTACAGGTATTTTAAACTCATATATGTTAGGATTTCTTAAATCCAATGCACTCAATGACGTAGTGCACTAATCAATGTAAATAAACATATTCTTTGCACAATCATATAAGGGTTTGAGTGTTCGTTTAATTTTTATTGGCGCAATACCCACATTGTCTAAAAATAATAATTTTTCTTTGCTAACCAATGATTTTCCATAAGCCAATTTCCATCTATCTCTTAACAAATAACTCATTATAATTTAAATACTTTATCTTTTTTAAGAACATAATTTCACATTTAAAAAAATACATCTATATTTATTAAACATCTACGAAATCGAATAAACATGTATATATATATAAACATATACTTGCTATATATGTCTATATATATATATAATTACACATATATTTTATATATATATATATGTAATTAATTCTAATTATAAAAGACAATTACTTAAGCACTCATTAAAATATAATATAAATATATTATAATATATATTATATATATGTAATATCAAATTACATATATATTATATATATTAAATATATATATATATATATATATATATTATATATATTAAATATATATATATATATATATATTAATTATATTTTAATCATTAAATAAAATAATAAAAACAAATTTTATATTAATATATATATATTAAATATAAAATATATCATATATTTTATACTTAATATACATATAATAATAAAAAAAGAAACGCATTTAATACGAACCCCAAGCGAAGTCAACAAGGGTTTATGGCAGGGCCGAGCCCTGCCTTAACAGAGCACACAACCCCCATTGATGGGGGCGGTGACCTGTGTGGGCAGCGTCGGTGCTGCCTCCACAGGCCGCCGGCGCTACCAATGGGGCTGCGTGGGGGGTAGAAACCCCGTCCATTTCCTTCGCCACAAAAAAAGGGCGATGCCGTTTTGCGAATTTCGCACAACTTGACTGGTAAAAAAAACATATCTCTGGTAAAAACTAGAATGTGAAATTTCGGATTTATCATAAATATATATATTTATATATATGTATATGTGTATATATACAATTTGGGTATGTATATATATATACATATATATAAATATATATCCAAATTTGCAACTAAAAAACAAAAACACAAATTTTCTTCATACCCAGATTGGGCAAATGATCATTTCCAACATTTGAAATGAAATGAAAACAATGGATTTAAACAACCTAAAATGGAGATTTCCCTTTCTTTTTTTTTTAATTCAAGAAAGTTTTCACAACACACAACAATTTAAACAAGATTTTTCATTGAAATAACCATGTTTTCACAATATTTTTGGAGGATTTTGATTCAAATTTAAATGAAGTTTTTTTTTTTTTTGATGGGTTTAACATCTAATTCACAGTTTTGAAACTTGAACAATTTTAAAACAATTTCTACAAGATTTTCACATAAACAAAATTTGCATATGGATTAAACCAAGCACCTTGTGTTTTCTCCAACTTGAAGCCTTCCAATGGAGGTTGCTTTTCTTCAAAATTTCTTCCACAAATCTTTCAAACACACCCTCCTCCAAGAATTTCTCCAAGCTCCTTCAAGTTTTTCTTGCTCTCCAAAATTGTTTCAATTATGAAAAAGATAATTCAATAAAAAGAATCCATTTTCCTTATGCCCTTCTCCAAATTGTCAAACCCCTAATTTAGTCACCCACCATAGTTATTGCTATTTTGGATATTTTGGATATTTTCATTTTTTGAAAATTTTAAAAAAACAAGTCTATTTCCCTTTTCAAAAGCATGATAATTATTTAAAACCAATTTCTATTTGCACCCCCAAATGACAATTAAATTCCCCTTTGCTTCACAAAATTTAATTTAACAATTTACATTAAAATAAAACAAAACATTTTTAATTTATTTTCTTACAAAAAGGAATGCAAGGCAATCTTCCATCTATTTTTTTTTTTTGATTTGCTTCAAATTTAATAACACCGACATAACTAATTTAATTTACTTAATCAATAATTAAATCTAATGCATGATTAGATTAATTTATTGATTGAATTTAAATTAACTAATTAAATAATAAGCACTCAAACATTTTGACAATAAAATTAAATAAAGCAAGCACCATTTCACTAGGAAATTAATCACGCATGCAAGGAGAGACGAGACGACAAGGAGGATAACATATCCCAACTGACAACCCGACGACACACTATGGTTAGGGTGATGTCCGGACACAGAAAACCAAGCTACTATCTCCCAATCGTTTTCCGTTGAACAAAGGACATGCTCAGACCTGTGGAATTAGGTGGAGTCACTGTCCTGTACCTGCATCCTGCACACAACACGAGTGTCGAACATGCATACATATATATATAAATATCAAAACACACCGTGAAGAGGAAATCGCAGAATCACAGGGCACTCGCGTGCGAGTGATGTGACCCCGTCCCCTTCACCAATACAATATCGCTAACTGACGCATCTAATCATCAATGGTATAATCAAAGCATAAAGCATCAATAATTCACATACATAATAATTCAATCCACAACATGAATTAATAATATCATCTGATTAAAGTACCATCACATCAAAACGTAGTGTTTACATCGCTTAACAATTTGCGGTCAAAGAAATCAAGTTTACAACCAATGTGTTGATAAAGCAAAACATAAATATAACAAACATTGCTCGATCAAAAGAACAAAATGGAGGGGTGTTACAATCTACCCTTGGGTGTAGAATGAGTTATTGTGTTGTCGATAGGGGAGTGGCTTTCAACCGGGGTCGGGACACAAAGTGGTCCTAGGACAACTCGTGTGGAAGTCAGTGTAATTAAAGGGGAATGGGTAGTTAACATATTTAATTTGATAATTAGTCTCGCTCATTGGCTCAAGGGCTTGTGTTAGACTTGCGATGAGTCGGGAAGGCCTGGAATGGCAAGATCGTTATCTTGTCTTCTCGAAAGATAATCCATTCCGCACTGGTGTGCATGTGGGGTCGGAGTTCATAAGAGGTTACCAGGATAACCCAAGATGGGGGCCGAGACCTAGGAAGATCTCCTTAAGATAACCAATGCAACCTTTGTGATGACACTCCTCCTATGACAACATGCAATTGTATTGTATAGTGGTTGTACTTGATTTGTGATTCTGGAAGCAATATAACCCTATGTTTTGTATTTACTAGTACTGTGTGGTTTTGTACCTTGCTTGTGTCTAGAGGTAGTAGGTTAGTCTTGGTTACCTGTTACTATCTCTTGGCACGGGGGTTGGTCCTACGGGTACCACATGGCTGGGTGGCATGCACCTTACACTGTTGGGTTTTCTCTTCATGTTCGTGATGGTGGGATCTTCTAGTTCGAGGAGCTTGCGTGTTTCTATGGAATTGTACTTCTCTTTATTCATTGTAATAGTGAGGCACTGTATATTTGTATTCCTTATTTGAAATCAAGGAGGATTCCTTGAGTTGTAAATGTAATATTATGTATGATCTATTCATTGTTGGACTAAAATTGTTTATATCGTTTTGAAGTGGTGTTGTATCTGTGGAAATATGTTCATTACATTTCCATGTTTAATTATTTTGCAATGGGTGAATGCTTTGTTGTATGTTGTTATCATGAGTAAATTCCATATGCTATGTTTTAGAATAATTTTATAAGTTTTGAAATTCACATGTAGACGCGTTGTGTGGCCTAGAGGATGTATGTGTTAGAGTAGTTTACTTCACTCATCATTGTTACTCTTTTTAAGGAAAAAAAATTATTTGTGCTTTTGCAGTGTTGCATCATCCTCTAGGTTGCAGGATGGGGTTTTACAAATTACACCAAGAGGCGTACCATTGTTGTGCCATTTTTTACGTGTACATCAAAAAATTCCACTGCCTCATTGTTGATAACCACTCCAGTTGTTGTTAGCAAATAACTGTTTTCTTGAACTGTTTTACATCTCTCGCATTCTGATAAATGCTCCACTTTTGATCCACTGCCTCATTGAGGAAATTGAGCAGCCAAGAGGTGGTTAATGGTGATGAAGGGATGTAGAGCAGGCTAAGTTATGCAATGCTGGATTATAGGAAGGCTGAAGAAGTAGTTGATATGAGGAAAGACGGGCAACCCAGATCTGATCGCTAAGGAGGGTTCATGCAACCATGATATGGAATTTTCTCAGATAGACACATTAATGCAGGGTTTCCACCTAGCAGCCCAGGTCATTCACCATTATCAAGGTCTTGTGAGGAGTTTACAGAGGCACAATCACCCCAATGGCAGAGCTGGAAGCATCTGGCAACAACCTGGTTGGTCACTCTAGGACCATTTCAAGGCCACAATTTTCAATCCTAGAGAAAATTTAGGGTGATAGAATAATAACAATCTATTTACAGAAGTGTTGGGAAAAACACAACAAACCCTATCCAAATTGTATTTGCATATGCAATGCTATAAGTCAATCATAGAGACCAGTGCAGCTCCATTCCTAATCCAACAGGTCTACTTTGGGGATTCTAGTGTTTCAGGCTCTCAGATTCCTACACTCATTCTACTCTACTACTTGGATCTACATGTTAGAGATAACGAGACTCTCACCAAAGTAGAGGCCTTGTCATCCCTTGAATGGGCGTCCAAACAACCCCACTTGGTGTAAGATCCAACACTAGACAAACTTCTTCCAGAGGATTTCGATTTCACTGACTGAACAACTGCTTTTGCTACTTCTTCATGTTGTACAGTGTAAAAAAATTGAACCACAATAGCCTTTCACCATACAGTATATTGTAGATTCTACTCTTGTTTTTGTAAACTTCTACTTCTTTCCCCTATTTTGTTGAAGACAATAAATATTTGCAAGCCTTGTGCTACTTAAGTTTCCACAATTGTAGGTTGGATTGACAACTTGTCTTTCTCAAGGGGAATGTAGGCAATGACTTCTTCTATAGGAAAAAGAGTAAATAAAATGGAGAAATGGGAGGGACCTTTTCCATCTAAAGCCCTTAAGGAAAAGAACCATGTCAAGAAAAGAGTTTATGTTGCCATGGTGCTCAAATTTAAAACCACTACATTAGACCATGGATTTAGAAAATAAAAAAGAGTAGGAAAATAAATGGATGATGTGGAAATAAATAATACAAGTTGTCTAATGAAATAAATGACATTGGACCCTATAGAAGGATTGGGAGGAGAAATGTATTTGAAATGGCTTAAAGTCTTAGCTATACTAACATGATCTCCAATGCAGCCAGTTCATTCCTATATGAAAATCACATGATATTGAGAGGGCAATGAAACGAAAGTGATATGAGTGTATTTACCACAAGCAAATGATACTTGATGGCCTGAAGATCGTAATTCAAGGGAACAAAGAAATTGCTGGGAGATTTGGTATCAAGTTGTCTATTGTCCCTATAAGCTAGAAAACTAATTCCTAAATGTTGTCTCACTCTTTAGTAAGAAAGTTGACATTATTGCAAAAAAGGAGTAAGTGTTTCTATGAGGGAGAAAAATGGAAAACAATGATGGTATGTATAAGTCTTTTTGAAGTGGAAGATACTACCTATGTCCTTTACATACCCCCAGTAGACTCCTAGGAGGCAATACCACTTTAGAGATATTTGTGTTTGAAGAACTGAAAAACCTAGGTAAAAGTACACTTCATAATGATTTTTGATATTCTAGGACTATTTGGTAGAATAAGTTGGATTATGTGTTTCAGTGATGCAAAAAGCCCATAATGTTTTGAATCTCTGCCCAGATTTTGATCTTCATTTTCACTTTTTTGAGAGGGGTCAATATGCATATATTGGGGTCAAAATGATACTTTATGTCTTTGCTTGAGATTGATGAGCAATGAGCAAGAGGAATGAGAGGATATGGCTCTTTGATCTATTTTTGCTCCATATATGAATGTGAGGAATTAAGAGAAAAATAGACTTAATTAGCCTAAGTATGGTCTCAATTTCCCCTTCTTTCTCTTTACAACTTTCATTATAGATAGTGAGCATTGTTTAATGATATTGCCACTCATATTTCAAATTTATGAAATGTAACGTAAACTTTTACATTTTATGAGAAGTTCAATCCAAAAAAAAAGTTCAAGAGAAATGTGATCGTGTGCTATGTGGCTCTATAATACATTTCCAGTGGGCAAATAGATGCTTCTTTTCTTTTGCTTCGTAGGATAACATGAGTGAGCTAGAGAGAGGGGAATGTAAAAATTGGAAGCTGCGATTCTTGGTAGAATCAATAAAAAAATTATATTAGGCACTGCATAATCATTCTTCCTTGCGTGTATGACATTGTGTAAGGGAAAGGATTGTGAGGGATAAGTGAGAGAAAACTATGAATTTTACATTTGCATTAGAGAAAACTGTATCAATAAGTTCCCCCAAAGCTAAGATTTATGTGACTGATTGCATCCCCAAATTTTATCGCATGGAAGAAATAATGAAATCAAAATTCATATTGCCTACATCTTTATAATTGTGGTTGTCGTGTCCTTGGTTCAGATGTCAACCATGCAACTTTACATTGTGTATATGGGCTCAATCATTTTGAAAATTGCAAATGACAATTAAAGACGAATCTTTTGATGAAATTTCTTGCACCTTCACATCACCAGACTAATGTCATCTACAGTTGAAATTTTACCACAAAAATTTGATGCATTGACCATATATAGAGTTTCCTAAGTGTGGGCGTGCAGTTCAATTGTGAATTTTTTGGAATTTAAACAACTGCTTCGATAAATATGCGAATGATTTTCTGCTAACAATAAAGACACAAAAAATATTAATAAAAATAATTAGTAAGTATCTTTAGAAAGATATATCTTGGCGTTATTTATATTTATTACTTTAAGATATATATGCTAGTATAAATAATCTTTACATAATGCATGTAGAGGAGTACTTGGAATAATATGGAAGCTGGTAGTCTCAATTTTGTGTTGGTGCCTCCTCTTCTTCTTATGTCGCTTAGTCCAGAATAAGATAAGTCTATAAGGATTTCATGCCTATTTGAATTAGGAATGATTATGATTTGTTTCATGCTTGTTTGGTATGACATATCAAATCCCTGTCTTGTTTCAAATTTGAAATTTGAATGGCATAAATTGTGGATTTGATATGTTTTTGCCATTAAATTTTGAGTTGATTGGTTTGGTGGAATATTTGCATTTTTTCCCATTTGTTTTTACAAGAATGACGACCTTAAAGCTTGTTTGTGTTGGATGTAGGCGGGCGTGGAGGTGAAGTGACCAGTAAGTGTGGTTCACCTAGGTAGATGCGACAGACGAATGACTATACGTGTTAAAGGGGTCATGCTTTAGTGGGAAAGTTGATTATAAGAAGATCTATTATGATTCCATGATGGGACATATGGGTTTGTATGGTGTTGATGTGGCAGTTCTATTTTGATATGTAGGTGTTTATATGTTAGGGAGTCTTATGTTGATGCAACAGTTGGGTTTTATTAGTTTTGAAAGTTGGGGGTCTACTTTTATCATACGACTCTTTTATGAGCTATGTCAGAAATACAATCAAACTCTGACTTGGTTGACTGTCATTATGTATTTATTTTGCAAACAAATATAAACTAAATATTGTGCATATAATAACTGATCATTGTTTGGGCATAATATGTTGTTCTATTCAGTTTAAAATTTATCTTTATTGGGTACTTAATGTACCATTGTGGGTCCTTATCCACGCAGACCATATAACACGTTTTGGACCCCCCGCACCTATCAGCCCCTCTCCCCTATTCTACTTTATTTCAATACTGAAAAACCACTGATAAAATATAATAAAAATACTAAATTTATTAAATACATACTCAATGATGAGCTCTTTTTGCCTTCAATTCAATTTAGACAGGTAATAAATCTAAACCCAGAAAAGGTTAGAAAAGCTGTAATGAATCTAAACCCAGAAAAGGTTAGAAAAGCTGTAATGAACTATTGTGGAGGTAATAAATCATGACAGGTAATAAATCTAACCCCAAAAAAGGTTAGAAAAGCTGTAAACAACTATGGTGGAGGTAGGTGAACATACCCTTATTTGAGCTCCTTTAATGAAGACCAATTCAAAATATCTACAAATTCCCAACACATCCCATCATTTCCCCCCTTTTTACGTAAAGCGAAGTACCTAAATATGAGGTGTACACGCATATATATAGCTATAGAGACTGGTCAGAGATACGGGTCAATGACCCCCACTTTCAGTAGAGAGTTTTAAACAAAGAAAACAGTTTCCTTAGGTAGCCTAATTAAATTTTATAACGACTTTCTTTGATATTTCTCACCGCTCTTTCACGTGTCATTTTTGCCTTCAGTGTGAGAAAAAAATCTTCTCCATTTATTAAAACAAAAATAATATTCAACAAAGAATAATTGTGTGCTCATCCCGGACGCCACGCTCAATGTGGTGTACTTGCGTCAATTCAACGGTTACTAATTCTTGGACCGACGCGAACGAATCTCCTTACGCAGGGAGAAACTACTGGTGGCGATTCATTCCAAACTGTTTGGAACGAAGCTGTACTGTTCCATGCCTCGGAGTCTGGAGCTCAAATAATTTTCAATTCCAAAGGTCTTAGTAGGTAGTTTTGATGGAATGTTCTAAATTATAGTGGGAATAACTTGATTTGGATTTAAAAATTTAGATTTAAAAAGTGTTGAAATACAGATTTATTCTGATAGTTATAAGGAGGTAAAATTTATGTTAGATATAATAATGGTGACAAGTCTTAATGAACATTATGTTGATGAATTTTAGGTGCTTCATAAATATTGGGATAATCTTCTTCTTTAAATAAGTAATAGTAAGAAAGCTTTTGTGTAGGAGTGCTAAAGTGAAGTGTATGGATGATAATGTTGGATTGGAGGTTGGGAAGGAGGGTGTGGTTTAGTAGGGTGAAGATATTGAGGTTGTAGCAAGGCGAAGATGGTAAGATAGTTGTAAGTCATGAAGTCACTGTTAGTGACATTCAAGTTAGTTAGAAGAGCCACCATGTGTGTAGCTTGCAAAGCTCGAGAATTCTAATACAGAGCTTTTAGGTAAGCATATGAAAAACCCTTCTCCTTCTGTTGTATGTGAAATTACATGAAGAACAATTAAGAAAGGAGAAGGTAGTAATAAGGCAAGTACACATTCGCCTCAAAACCACACATATTTTGCTTTCAATTCTCTCCATGCTTAATCTGCACTGCATTGGAAATTAATTACTCCTCACTTCCTAGTCCGTGTGCCCGCTCATTTACAAATAAACTTGAAGAAAATGACATTGAAGAGCAATAAAATCAATTCATTTCCTTTTAATAAACGATCTAGAGGGAATACACACATATGCCATCATATCATGAATGATTCTCCACCTTAAACTTTAATCATTTTTTTTATACAAGAGGACTCTTTATATGACAAAAGTAATTATCATTAATTTAGCTTGTCACTTCATAACAC
Source organism: Sequoia sempervirens (assembly GCA_007258455.2). Lineage (NCBI taxonomy): Eukaryota > Viridiplantae > Streptophyta > Pinopsida > Cupressales > Cupressaceae > Sequoia > Sequoia sempervirens. Next base: position 162,320 of record VDFB02267984.1, read on the forward strand.
AAAAGGACGGTGAGAATGATGATAATAGTTTTCATTGTCATTTCAAAGATATATGTTATGGTAGAAAATCATAATAACAATATATGTTTTGTAATTGAAAAAAGTCATATGATTACTATTTAAAATAATGAATTATTTGGATTTGATTTTTATTTTTTATATAGGATGTGTTTTTCCACCATCCACCTTTTTTTTGTGAATAGTATATATTATCTTTATAATTAATAAAAGTGATAAATAAATTCTTCATTAAACAAATATAATAATGAATTAAAATTAAATTAAAAATAGTTATACAATATAACATATAAAAGCGCCTCGGCTGTTCATCCCAACAACTTTTCTGATAAGTCTCTATCTTTACAAAGTAGTCATGAGGACAACCCCAAGTGTAAGGTTGCTGGATTTCATCATCATGAAAATATTAAGAAGGTGTGGCATAGTATGGCTGCGTAGGTGGAAGAAGGATGGATTACTGTCAAGGGTAAAAAAGATAAATCTTCACGGCCTTCTTTCGACATAACTCTTCGCTCCCACAAGAAAAGTGCTAATTGTAAATCTTGATGGGTTTTGTTTGGGTGCTGGCTTTTTTGTTGGCTGCAGGCTGTCCTTTCTGCAACTTGGCTTTTCTTGTTGTAAAGGGTTACGAATCCCTTCAAAATCTACTTTTCCCTAATATCAAAAACATATAAAAGTATCTCTTTATTCCACTTAACTCAATAATATAAAAAAGTATTAACTAATATTATTATTTTTAAAATATTAATATTAAAATATATTTATCAAATATATATATATATATATATATATATATATATATATATATATATATATATATATATATATATATATATATATATATATAGAAGCAATGTAGAAAATTACATAAAAAATAAGTAGGCAACCAATAAGCTGCCACACAAGTAAAATCAATTATAAACCAACAAAGCTATTCCATGACAACATGGGGATATACCCCATACATCGCAAGACATTGCCTTAAATTCCGAGTTTAACCATGCTTTGAGCTGTTTGGAGCATAAATAATCTTTTTCATTGTAATTGCAGCAATTGAAACTTTATCCTGTCCAAGTGATTCCTAATCTTTACGTTTTTCTTTGGGATCCCCTACAATTGAAAGCACAAAAAGACAATTTGGAAGATACTATTAGAATAAAACTTTAACATTTCCCCTTCCCGATGAACATTATGCTTTGAAAAAATTGCTAAACATCTACATTTCCATATTTTAAACAAAATAGTATGTCTTATTGAATCAACCACAACATTATTTTGAAGAACTTTGGACCACAACTTCATTTCCATGATCATGAAAGTGAGAAAAGCTAAGAACCAACCTACCCTCCCTACAACTGTGAGCAAATGAAACAGTTTGCAAAATGATGTCAGAATAAAACCTTAGCATTTCTGATTCTAGATGAATATTATGCTTTGAAAAAACTATCATACTTCTACCAATACAATTTGCCTTATAGAATCAACAACAATAACCTTGATAAGATTAAATGACAAATTCTATAGTTACATAAAGATGATGTAATATGTTCTAAACAAATACAACTCTTGTTAAAATTTAGAGTCTAAAGTTGTTATTTTTGCAGCTGTTCATTGCTGTTGTAACTTGTTCTTCAATGACAAGTTTTGTTTTGTTCTTGGTTTGTTAACTCGACCTTTTTGAATTGCTAAGCTTTTACTATGTAAATTCTCATTCTTGACAACCTCTCCTTGCCTCTTTTATGTAAATTCTCATTCTCATTATTCCTTGTTTCAATACAAATAAAATAACCAACCTACCCTAGATAACTCATATTAGAAATTTTTTATTATTACCAACCTACCCTAAATAACTCATTAAAAGTTTTTTTATTATTACCATGAAATAGAATAATAGAAACTTCTAAAATATAATAATAAAAAGCTTCTAATATCTAGGGTTGGTTGGTTCTTAGCTTTTTCCCATTTTCATGATCATGGACATGGGGTTGTGGTCCAAAGTTCTGTGATATTTCTCTATATAAAATATAATATAATAATTAATTTACCCATTGGGGACGAAAATAAATATCTCAACCGGGTGCCGGTGGACTGCCTTGTTCCTCTCATAATTATCTGACACTACTACTCGATGTCGTTGGAAAATTACAGAAACGGTGACAATAATTTTGTATTTTCTGTTTGGAACACTTTTCCGGTGGCGAAGTTTCCGTTAGCGCGGTAGAAACAGGTAACGGATTAATTAGTTTGAACATCCCTCCGATATTTCTCCTGTTTTAAAGTGTGAAAAGGGCAGATTGGCAGATATTTTCCAAGGGGCAGATTGGCGGATATTTTCGAGTGACTTATCAGGCGAAGTGTATTTATTACGGCAAATCTCTACGTGTTTCGGTATTGATCTTTTCCCTGATTGCTAGGCCCCAGCATCCAAAGTGAGCGTATCACAGAACAGGAGAAGATATTTCGGTAAGATATTTAGACAATTAAATAGTATATTTAAGCATCGGGTAGTTTAGATCTGATCTTGGTCTAACCCTGAATTAGTAGAAGATATTTAGGACTCCCGGAGATTTTTATGGGCAAATCTTTGGGTATTTGGAGAACATACATTGTATATATTCCACTGACCTTGGTCTAATCCTGAATTAGTAGAAGATATTTAAGGCTGCCGGGGATTTTTATGGGCAGATCTTGGGGTATTTGGAGAATATACATTATATATATTCCACTTGTGTAGTTGTGGTGGGCCTTCTCGTCGAAACAGTGCACTTTAGTTTGCTTGATTTGTTTTCGCATTTTCATTGGCTGAAAATTCTTGGCTGGTTTATATTGGTCAGATATTATTGAGCTTTTGGGGATTATCGTTCCCAAAATATCTTGGACTGTGCTGAAAAGGGGCCAGAATAAGCATAAAGTAAGGATTCAATAGTGTAGAACTCGTAAAAGATTGAGAAGTTTTGGGTGTTGTGAATGGTTGGATTGATTGTGAGAAAGAGATCATGTCTGAGAACTCAAGCTGTGAGTCCCTCACATCTGTAGGGAATGCCCAAACCATGACAGAGGATAATGAGCAATCCTGGAATCATTTGCAACATGCTAACCTGGTAAAATGAAGGAAGACATGGTCTTTTCTCTCTCTTTTTTTTTTTTTGGCCCTAAATAGAAATGATGTTTCTGAATAAATAGTTGCATGACCTTAAAAGGAAAGGCTTTTCTTTTGCAACAGTTGCATGGAAATGTTATGAACAATTATTTGAGTTGGGGTTTGTTCTGTATTTCAAAATAAGACAAAAACATTAAATAAAGCCAAAGTTATTGATATGTATGACTGGTAATGTTAAACGAGTATATAGAATCCTGACTTTATTGGATAGGCTTCTGCATCTTGTGTATAATTTTATAGACTTGAAGCAGTTCCTGCTACCTCAATAAGTATGCCCATGGGCTTTATACAGCTGCTGTTTTGCTTTGTCTCAGAGATTATTTTACAGGGGATTTTCCATTTAAGCTTAACAGTTGGGTGTGTTTTTCCAGTTATTGGAGGATCCCACATCATCGGAGACATCATGGACCAATGAAAAACACAGCTTGTATCTTAATTCCATCGAGGATGCCTTTGTCTCGAGTCTTTATCAGCAGGGCTATTACACATATCCCTGTAAAAGATGGCAAGCAGATAAAGGAGAAATATCCTCTGCATTCAGCCTGGATTTAAACGAGGTTTGTATTCTGAGCTGTATTATATGCCCTACTCTGCCTCTATTATGTTCTTCTTCTTTGATTTCATAAGGGAGCTGGGATCATTTTTGATCTGAACATGAGATAATGCTAAAAGAGATTACTGGTGGGTGCATAGGAAGTTGAATCTGGATTTTCGGATGGTCACCTAGTGTTTGGATTTCCTGAGGACAGCCAAAGTGAATCAGAAATGCCTAGGATCCATCGCCATGCTCAAAACCAGTCAAAGAGGTGTAGATTGAAGAAGATGGGTGGCAATATTGACATATTTCAGGAACCGCATAGGAATGGTCAGTTCTTCCCCCTTGAACAGATGATTTTTTTGATGGGTGCCTTAATTTGTAGTTATATTATATTGGTAGATCTCAGTTAAATTTTTTTCAGGGTATTACCAATTATTTGATTTCATCCATCATTGTGTCCATCAGATCTTCAGTTGTATTTATATGATGTTGTGGATCAATGCCTATCATTCTGACATGAATGTCTGGCAGAGAAAAGAAACAAGAGGAAATTACAGCATGAAGTCGCAGATCCAGGCAGGGAAATAACACATGTATTCCAAGAAGTACAGTCTAGGCATAATGATGAACAAGCAAACAATTTCTCTGCAGGGCAAGATCGGTTCACACAAAATAAAGTTGTTTCAGAAACTTTATTGAGAACCAACCAGGACGATCAGGTATGAGTTAGATCAAAACTGTAGTGTATTTTCTCAGAAAATTGAAATTAATCATTCAAATTCTAACTTAGCAAATTGTGTTTTCAGGTTGTTCCATCCATCGATGAAAAATCTGCAAAGGAAGATAGCAAGCCAAGATAACATTGATTATTCTGTGGGCTTGGAAGGGTGACAAAATATCTCCAATTTTATGTCTTAAACGTAGTTGACAAGTTAGGGATATTTACAATCAGTCAATTAATTGGGATGGGATTTCATTGAACCTGATTCGGGAATAGTTATAAATAGTTAAGTACCTAATGCAGGTGGGCTTTACCTAATTAATCTGTAATTCTTGAAAATAGTGGCTTTGAGAATCCAGTGTACTGCTATTTTTGTTTTAATGACGACTGTAACTCTCGTGACATTGGGGGAATGCTTTTTCCTGGGGAAATGCTATTTATTGGGGGAATGCTTGGATTTTATTGGGGAAAGAGAACTGTACTACCAGTAATTTTGTAAAAGTCTATTTTATCAGGTCCTTTATTAATTCTGTAATTTCTTAAATTTCCCGATCACACATTTCCATGGCCATCCTATCCAAACGCATTTTGGCCCACATTTGACTTCTAAATAACGTTGCAACTTGGGCCCACAAGTTTGATGCCAATATGAATACCGCCTATGTTGGGATTAACTTACAAATACACAGGCGCAGTACTGCAGGGTGGAGCCCACGAGCGTTTATATGAGTGGGGGAGGTGTCGACCTTTTAACCTCGTTCTCAACCTTCCAAGAAGTTTGTTTAACAACCTTATGAAATATGCTACTCTCAATGGTTGGGTCTACTCATCATGAACTATTCAATGACTTTTGACTTCAGGTGCGGAGACATGATCTATGCATTATTAATGGTAACTGATTTAGATAACAATTTAACAAAATAAATCAATCCAATCTTTTCCCACAAAAGATTATAGAAAAAAGTTATATAGATTGTAATTTAATTAGTTGTATATAATAGTTGAGGATGATGTATGTTCTTTGATTTTGCTTTTCATTAAAGTTCAAATATATTGGAAGTGCCTTATAAAAAATAAGGTCAAGATAATGACTCGAACGATTTAAACAAAATGGATGCCTCTTAATTCTTTACTCTTAGTGAAAAAGGTATGAACTTTAATTTGTGCTCTTGATACTTAGGCTACAAAAATGTTTTGGGTTTGATACAAAACCCTCCATAGATATTTAAAAAATAACACATATATAAAGGATAAAGGTGTATAAATTATTACACTTCACTTTTCAAATGTATCATTGATACCTAATATAAATTAAGACAAGCATAAAACCTACTAGTTAGTTGATACTATAAACCACTTCAACACCCACTAATGCACTTTTTGTAGTTATTTGCCAACTTAGACTAGATGAAGTGGCCTAATTTTCTCAATCAAACTTCAACATATTTTGACCAAAAATAGACCATTTCAAAAGATCAAGCCCCCACACAAAAAAAGGTTCAAATTGTGATTGAACATTCATTGAAAAACATCTCTTAAGCTATCAAAATCTATCAAATGGAGACAATGATCAATTGAAATGTTATCTAATTTAGAGCATCCAAAATTAGATGTACATATTTTTCATATAGTTGGTATGCTTTTGATATAATGCTCTCTTAGAGAAGCTTGACTACCATTAAGATAAGCTAGGGATCCTCCCTTAGTCTTGAAACACATCACTATAAATACCCATTTTTGTGTTTTGTGATCAATTGATAGATTTACATGTGATGATTAAACACTCATTCTAAGCATTTATGGCATAAAAGTGAAAGTTGACCTTGATTTTTAAAAAATCTCTTGTTAGTTTAGTATCTTAGGTCTTCCATAGTGTGCCTTCTAATTAAATGTGTGTTAAATTCAATTGAAGGATATCATTTTTCCCCATATGACTTGACATTGTTTAGGCTAATGGCCCCTCAAAAAGCTATCATTTTAATATATTTCTATATTTTGGCCTTGTTTTCTAGGTAAGAGAAAACCTCTTTTATGGGTGGTGTTTACAAAATTGCCACAACAATTTCATAGTTGCCCGTTGATTTGTGTAACCACTATGGTAGTTTCATTTGTGGTCCAATGATTTTACAAAGTGCCATGTTGGAAAAATGTGTGTTGTACACTTTACATAATGCTTATAATGTAAAAGTAATATTTGTTTGTGGTGCATCTAGGGATGTGTGTATCACATGGGTTAGACATTATTGAGGTTAGATTTTACAAGAAATCAAAATTTGAGCTAGGATCTATTGTTAGACATAGATCACTTCCACTTTAATCAATAGATCAAAAATCAAAATAGTTGAATGGAGAGAGAGAGAGTCCTAAACCGAGAGAACTCAAAAATGCAAAATGCAAGAAAGTATAGGCAATACTCATTACTCTTTTTGACTAACAACAACAAAAGGTGAGTGTTGTATATATAGCACAAATAGGAGCGTATACATCTAAGAGGTGTAATAACTCTAATTGCTTAATGTTAGGAATAGGATCATAAAACAATATACAATAAATGAATGCACAAATAAAAATATAAAACATAGACACAAATATACACGGTTCATTTGATATGGGCTATGTCTATGGAGAAACAACCAATCCTTCATTTTTTATCCAACAAAATGAAGGGATACAACCTACAACACATCTAATATGTAACTTCCTTTTTTCTCTATCATAGTCTCCTCTCACAATACAATACTCAATCGTAATACAATGCCCTCATAAAAGGGGGTTGCCTTCTAGGGCAAGAAAATCAAACATAACCTTTACCGTCATATATGTGACCTAGTGATGAACGGTCCATATTTATAATAAAAAATATATGCGAACTTGATCCTTGGACTCCGTAGAGGGGTTACCCCCTCTCTTCCTTGCAACCCCGCCATGATGAAATGACCTACAGAACCAATAGGATCATGCTCCATAACCAACACTTAAAATAGGCAAGAGTTTTACCTACTTGGTAGATGCTAGATTACATAGTTCACCTACTTAGATGAAGACAAACAAATGGTTATGAGAGGTGGCAAATAAATTCAAATTGTGAGACTCAACTACCTAAAGGTGGGTGAGAACAACACATGTAATTGATGGATTATGCCATGTGTTTTCATAATTACCATCCTTAAATAATCTAAGCAAATTTAATAATATGTGTAGGAAAAAATCCTTTGACATAAGGAAAATAAAAAACCTACACTATCAAGGGCCACTTTCTATGTTGTATATAACATTGAGATAAATATTTAAAATGAGTTACAGATTAAAATAATATTTAATACTAAAAAACTTAGTATCAACTAAATGAGAGGGACATAGTTTTGTAAACAAATGGCATTAGGCGTGTGGTTTATGTAATATCACTTGGTGGTTTTGTGCAAACTTGTTTCTATTGAAATGAGAAAGGAAAAAATGAGATTGCTCTCGAATCAATAAACCGTCATTCACATTACACAAAAAACTATTACATAGTATTGCCTTTAAAAGGTCAATATTCCCGTATAAAACTAGTTACGTGAATGTAACTTCCAATACCAATTTATTTATAAATTAACAATAGCAAGTTAATTTACTTATTTAACTATTTTATTTAATTATTTTATGTCATGTACTAAATTCTAATAGTTTCCATAAAAATAATCACATGAGTAGTTGTTGAGATTGACTATTATAAACTTTGGCTTATTGGCTAAAGCTTTGATTGGACATCTCTTGTCATTTGCATATGAGGAGAGGAAACATAGATTGGGATATGTAGATATATGATTTTCATTTCCTTGTTTTCATGGAGTGCAATCAGGGAGCTTGATGTTTCAAAATCTTTGCATGGAGACTCTATAAGTTTATTATAATATTTGATTATGAGAAATACATTGAGTGTGAGTGTTTTTAGAGGTTGGTTTTTCCTTTTATGGGTTTTCTTAGGATCATTTTGATATGTTTGTTTATCCTTTTGCAAATTATAGATTCTAAATACTTGTTTGCATATTTTTCCCTCTTGAGGTTATTTGGAAATAATTTATTATGATCATAATTTTTATTTAATTTGATATAAGAGCATGGTAATCAAGTTGTGGGAGATCTTACTAGTTTTTAATTTTTTGGAGTTGATTTTTGTGCATAGTTGAATCCATGACTTGCAAGAAAATAATGAAGGCATTTTAAAGGTTAAACACATCTTTGCAAACTTGGGTTGTTCCAGATGTGGGGTTTGATAGAGATTTGACAAGTGAGTTTTTAGTTTGGGATTTTTTTGTGAGGGTTTTAGGGGTGAGTTTTTTTGGAGACTTTTTAGACAAAAGCATACTTCACCAGCGAGTCTCGAAGGCCCAAATACCTATGGATCCATATATAGCTTAACATATTTTGTAGTTAATTTTTTTTGCCACGAAAGAATCTCAACCATAATTAATCATACAGTTTTACAACAAAATAATTGTTGTGGTCAAATTAATAGTTGTATAGAGAATATTTTGGTTATTTTGTTTTATTTTCCAAACACACAATGCTCAAAAAAATCAAAGTGCTCATTATAATAGGACAAACCGTCCAAATTCTTTTATCGAATGTTTTTCAAAACATTTTCACTAATGTGGCCCAATCTATGATGCCATTGCATACTATATTTTCATCTTTCAATATCACATAGGTGGATTTACAAACAATAGTGACATCAAGCCTAAATATAGTTCCCTTCTTTATTCCCCTCACTACCACCAAGCTTCCTCTCACCAATATCCAACCATGCTTGTTAAATGTTACATGCATTCTTGAATCATTGAACTTCCAAATAGAAATAATATTTCTAGCCAATCTAGGAATATGTAAAACACTAGGGAGGGTTTTAATCCTACCATCTTTGAAACACAACTTTACCTTTCCCCATCCAACAATTGGATATGTAGTGTTTCCCCCAAGGTAGAAATTACCTCCATCATATTTTTTTGCATGTGGAGAACCACTCCTTATGAAGAGTCATGTGATAAAAGCATCTAGAGTCAACCAACCAATGCCTGTTAGATATAATATTACATGTAGAAAGCAAAACCTCATCACCTACACCAAAGGAATTTTTTGTAGATGAATCTCATTGTTTCTTTTTGTTTCTACATTTCTTCTTAACATGTCCTCTCTTTCCACAATTCTAACACTTAACTTTTTACTTCTTTTTGGAATTCTTAGAACAACCTTTTGATTTATCCTTAGGCCCCTTCTGATATCCTTTTTGTCCTCTTTCCTTTGACCTACCTTTGACATTAAGAGCATCCACTAAGCTACCCATAGCTTTATTCCTCATTTCCTATGACAACAAAGTGGCGACAAGGACACCCAAATTTGGATCTTCAAGGTTAGCACTAATAGAAACAATGAAATTCTCCCATGACTCAAGAAAATAAAAAAGTAGTATTATAGATTTTTCTTCTTCCCCAATCTTAACATCAACTAAGGCTAATTGACTCAAAATCATTTAATTTTTAGCAATAGATTCACCTTCCTTCATCTTATGGGAAAACAATTTT
>VDFB02267985.1:0-23827 GCA_007258455.2 Sequoia sempervirens
GTGGACTCAACTTTCCGCCGTCATTTACCGTGTCTTCTTCAGATATCCCACCGTTGTTATCATTGCATGAACCAGAAGAATAACGCTTGAACCACTTGCTGCGATGTTTGTCTAGCTCTGTTTTGTTCTCAATAATTTTCAGCACTGCAGATGTCATTTCCCGAACCACTGGAGACCCTTTGGCAAATACCTACAGCATAAACTACAGAGAGTTAAAGAGTGCATTTGAATCCAAAAGAAATAAAAATGCACAAACTCTTGAAACAAATACTTACAAATCCAAATCCTCCTCTGTAGAATGGCCGACTCACAATCTCAAATTCACCACAATGCTGTGACATGATCATGTTAATGTATGGAGTCTCATCAACTACACAACTAATTGTCTCATTCCTGAGTGAATTAACATAGTCTTCTGGATGCATAAGTGGCACCAATCTTCTCTTGTCAATTTTTAGCTCATTGATCAGATACTCTCTTACAAAGGAACCATTCAGATGTCCTATGGGGGCGTTGTTTGCTCTGAGGGACTCTATGTCTCGTATAGTTGGGGACAGTTGCTGAACAGTGAGAATGGATGAGAGGCTAGCTGTGTAGCTTGAATTTAAGACCAACACTACAAAAAGCCAGATTATTAAAATAACTTTGCCAAGAGATGTCATAACCTTCTCTCCTGCACAAATGGGGGGATCGGTTGCCATCCTCAGATATTAGAAAAGTATATGCATGAGAGAAAATATTCATAGAAGGGAAAAATTCAATGAGGAGGTCACTTACTATGAACAAATACAATTGTTGAAAATGAAAACCTGCAATGTAAACACAAAATATTATTACCTAAAATGATAGTCTGGTCGCTTCTATTTCCCACAAATAGTTATAACAATTATCTATTAATCCAAATATGTTACATGCCACAATATGCAACACTAATGCCAAATAAAAGTGCTCGTGGCCTTTAGCATGCCTACTTATGGAGGAGCATCTTTGGTTGAGCAATATTTTTAACACTAAGTAATTAAATGCTCATCAAAGGGTGGCAACGCTATTCTCCCTGCTTCCTCCATCACATCACCTCACATCACATTCTATGCTTTCTTTGTTTTCAAGATATTAAGGTTTCGTCGTCTTTGAAAACTGTTTGATTGAGAAATGTTTTCATTACAAACTTGATTCGATCTTTTGGATCATGACTTTATAACCGTTCAAATTTGTGTATAATCATTGCTTGTGTTGTCGTCTTCTGGAGTTGACCTGTCTTTCTGGAAGTTCCCCTTTCAGATATTGTGTCTCTGAAAGATGTATGATTTCACTTTCAACGACTCAGGGGAGAGGATCTAGTTGTTGTGCACCCTAGTTTTGTGCTTCTAATTATTGTACATGAAAATTTCAAATCACTTCAATTTTTAATAGCAGCTTACTTGGCAAGTCCCTTGCTTATAACTAAGGTTTCAGGGCCACATTAGTATGCTTTTTGTCAAGGTGTCCAAAAAGGCCCCCCAAAAAAAGTGAGACCAATACTTGTGCATTCACAGCATGTTTTATTGAACGCTGATGTGGAATCACGTGATTGGTTGCTTTTTAGATCAAATGAATACATTTTGTTTAATTATGGGTAGTCATCATCAACACTAACAACTTTAAAGTCACAACTATTGATCCAATATTGATAAAAATATTGAACATTATATAAACAACTAATATCACAACTATTGAAACATGCTGGGTCCTCTCCCCTGATACTCTTCAAAATCTTCATTCTTGTTCACCCTCGCTAAGACTTCGAAGTGACCTTCTGACTTCTGCATCACTCATTTTTCAAACTAGATTCCACTCTCAAGTTAACTGCCTTAAGCGTCCTTTAGAAATCTGATGTAGAGTTTACTGGAACACCTGAAGAATGACACCTGGGCGTATAGTTAACTGCCCCCATTTATAGCTAGCAGCTAGTCTTTTATGGATAATGGAGTGTTGTGGAGGAAACAGTAATTAAATAGACAAAATTAATAACTTGGTGTGCATTGCATCGACAGATACACCTTGATTTCGAGTTCTGTTTTAGTTAGGGAGTAGCCAATAAGAGTCAAGGGCCCTTTTGAAAATGACACTGTAGTAATGGAACGAATGTACCTTTTACTGGAAAAAAAATGATGTTTATAGAGGGTATGGTTATGGAGTCTCAGGCGTAATTGCTTTTGTTCTCATGAACAACTGAAAAATCAAAAAGGGGATCACTGTATCCTCTGTTTTGGCATCTGCTCTCATATCATTCAATGATTTGTTTGCTTTCAGCCTAAGTCACAAGATTCAAATTCGAATTCGAATTCGGCAACATTGAAATTTGGATGAAATTTGGCAAGGAAATTTTTTGAAAAGTATAAAATTTGGATCAAATTCGCCTTATGTAATTTTTGTTTTTTTTTAATAAATATAAGTAATATATCCATACAATCTTTAGAATCCCTTGTAATATCTTTAGAATCCCTTGTAAGACCAAATCATTACAAAAAGATGACACATTTATAAAATATAAACCATAAGAAACATGTGAAATCTCGTTTACAAATATGTTCTTTTGTCAAAAGGTACAATAACAATCAAGACTTTAGAACTTCAAAAAAGCTCCAAATCATCAAGAGCACTTGGCTGAGATGGTAAATCATCATCATCTATATCACTACTCAATTCATCATCTACAAAGTCAGGCTCATCTGCAATTGGCACTACCATGTCTTCAAGAATTTCTTGCGAGGAAGATCCCTTTGCTGATTTGTTCATGAACAATTTTAAATTGCTTCGAACATAGACAAGATCTCCCAACTTTCCAGACAACAATTTATTCCTTTTTTTGGAATGGATGTGTTCAAAGCAACTCCAATTCCTCTCACAAGCCAATGAACTTGCTCCCTGACTCAAAATTCGAATAGCAAACTCTTGTAGCTCAGGAGTTTGTCCTCCATAGTCCAACCACCATCTATATCCAGGTATACGTGCCAAGTCATATTTGGCTGCTGCCATTCCAAACATCCCTTCTCCTTTCTTGTATTCCCAACATTGATCTCTAATTAGTGCTGAAATTGTTTCATTTGATGCATACTTTTGAATGGCTTCAAAAAGCCCTCCCATAATTTCATAATCACCTTTTCTATTAATAGAAAACAACTTAGGCTCCAAAAAACAAGCTGCTGCATGTAAAGGTGTGTGCATCATTTTCCATCTACAATCAACTGTCTCCCATATCTCCATATATTTTGCTTCTACATTATTTAGTGCTTTTTGAATAGATTCCTTACAACGGTCCATGCTTTCATAAAGCATGCCAAGGCAAGGAGTGTCACCATCAACCATACGAAGCACTTCAACAATTGGTTCACATATAAGCAAAACTTTTGCTGCACTTTCCCAAAAATTGCTGTTTAGAATGATTTGCTCTATGTTCTTCCCCTTATGACCTTTTGAAAGCACAGAATTTTCCCACTGATTGGAACAAATAACAGCCCTCAAAGCTGCTTTTTCTTCAACCACTCTTTTCAAAGTGATATAAAATGATGCAAATCTTGTTTCACAAGGCCTCAACAACTCCTTGGATGCATGCTGCCTATAAAGACTCAATGTGAGATGATGATTCCGTATGAAATTTGCAATTGCTCTCCCTCTATGAATAGCTTCATGTACCCATGGGAATTTAGCCAAGTCATGAAGCAGCAAATCGAGACAATGTGTTGCACATGGGCTCCAATATATTCTTGGGTACTTCTCTGTAATCAGTTTCCCAGCCCCCACACAATTTGCTGCACTATCAGTTACAACTTGAACCACATTTTCCACCCCTACTTCAAGAATGGCTTCCTCTAATATTTGGAAAATATACTCAGAAGTTTTTTTGTGGTTCATGGTGTCAATCACTTTCAAAAACACAACACCATCAGGAGAAGACACCAAAACATTAATCAATGGCCTTTGACATATATCTGACCATCCATCACTCAATATAGTGCAACCTGTTTCATTCCAAGAGGCTTTGACATCAACTAATTTCTCAGTCACTCTATCTTTTGACCTCTGCAAAAGAGTTGTCCTAAAAGCCTCTGAAGTTGGGGGTGTGTACCCTTTGCCAAACTCTGCAACTTTCTGAATTGCATTACGAAAATGTGGATTCCTTGCAACATTGAATGGAATCGCACTTGAGTAAAACAAATCAGCTAATGCATCATCCACCTGTTGTTTCTCTACTGGTTTCCAAAAGTTGTTCAAGGTTCCACTCTCTTTTGATTTACCCACATGCCTAGGTAAGGTGGAAGAGGAAGACATGATAGATGTTGTGTGTCTAGACTGAGCCATTTCCTCTTCTATTCTCTGCTTTTTTTGTGCATTCTTCATCTTTCCTACAATTGAAGAGGACTGTTCTTTCTCTAAAGCAGCTCTCATTTCTAGGGTAACGTTTGGACATGCTTCAACACCTCCTCCTGCACCCCCTGAAATACCAAGTAAATGGTCCATTGCCCTTGTCAAACCTCCAGTAAAAGGTTTGTGACACTTGTTGCATGTGAGACTTGTACCATTGCGAGTGACATATTTCCATGCCTCAGCAGTTGATTTCTTGGGAGCCATAAAGTAACAATCTGTATGTTCCAAAGACAAAATACGAAATTTATTTTTGACATAATACAAATGAAAATGATGTAATTGAATAAATGCAAATGCCAAACAAGATTCAATTGACTTCATACATAAAATTCTATGACTGGCTGTAGCTGTACTCTGTAGGCTATAGGTGAGTAGACAAATAAAATGAGAGTATACAGCCTACAGGTGTGAAGTGAGCAAAAGCATGACTGCATACAGTTCTAAAGTGAAATCATGCATACAGTTCTAAAATCAAGAACATGTCCTTTTTTTAATCTTTCAAAGAAAAATAATGCAGTTTTTTTTTTTAAGAAACATTTACAATCAGTTTCTTTGCAACTATGAAAGAAAATATACAGTTGTCGAATGACGAATATAGTATTTTTTATTTTAATTTTAATTACTAAAATTTAAGGCATAAAATAAATATATATTAACTTTTTATTTTAAATTTTAAAAACAGAATAAAGTTCCCGCATTTGTTTAAGTTTAATTTAAAAAAACTGAATATGAAAGTAAGATAATATTAAATTTCCATATATTAAATATTAATTTATTAATATAAATTTAATACAAACAAAATAATAAAATATTTAATATATCACATTTTATAAAATATTAAAGACCTAATATATATAGAATAATACAATATTAAAAAAATTAATTTAAATCTACTTTGTGAATAACAAAGTATTAAAACTAATATTAATAAAATAATAAAAACTAAAATAAATATTATATGAATACAGAATATCTATTATCTAATATTAATAAAATAACAAAACCTAATATTAAATCTAATATTAATAAAATAAAAATTAAGAAAATAAATAAAATATGCACTATGCAGTTTCAAAAGAAAAAAAAAATCAGATTGTCTACCTTAGCTTGGACAGATTGATGTGTGAGCTTGGACGCGACCTGCAAACTGAAAAAAGTCGAGCTTGATGCGACTTGCAGATTCGTGGCTGAGAGCTTGGACGATTTGCAGAAAGGGCGTCGTTGACCTTCAAATCCGAGCTTCTGAGGGCGCTTTTTTTTCAACCTTTCAAACCTTCAAAATGAGTGCGGAATCTTCGAAATGCTTCCTAATTGCGTTCTTCAACAAGAAACTTGGTCGAAAATCAGAGACGTGATATTTGCAATTCGGGGCTCCATATTTATTAAAAATCCCGTTAAAAACCCTAAAATGAAAACGCTTTTTGAGATATTTTTTTAATAAAATTTTAGCCCTACGAATTTTGACGAATTTCATTTTTTTTTCAGAAATTCGCCGAATTCCGAATTTCATGCTGAAAATTCGGCGAATTCTATGACACAGCTTTCAGCTATGTCAGAAACTTTCCAATAACAAAGTGAAAAAGGCTTCAATGCATGCCTTCTATCATCTTTATGCACGTTATTGTTTACCGTCATAAATTGCCCCTCTATCCAACTTACCACATCTTTCCCAATAAACACTGCATCAAATAGCACCCAACCTTCATTTAAACCAATAGTAAAAGCAACTAGGCAATTCTTATCTCCTAGTGTCTATAATCCATCTTTGACAAGGAAAATCCAGAATTTTTGTACTATTCATTTACATACAAGATTTTTCGTAAAATCTCCATTTATGATCACCTTATTTTTGTACTTGCGTTTTGACCGAAAACACTCTTTCCTCTCCTATCAACTTTAAGGGCCTCGTTTCCCAAAACTGAAGTTCTTATGATTATTAAGCTCTCTCTTGTTTAGCTTTTACTTTCTTTTATGGTTCAGGCACAGGAAACAAACAAGCAGAATGAACAGAGCATATCATAAACAGAGTATATTCTGCCCAGACCAAATCACAAAAGATATGTATTTTTCACAGCAGCAGTATAAATCTGTAACAGAAGCAATTTCAGAACACATACATAGAGGATACAGAGAAAAACAGAGCATACCCGATCAATCACAGTATACAAGAGCCCCAAAAACCTCAATCATAATCATTCATTTTCAGAGATATATACATATTTTATGCTTCTACACACTTCTAACGTAATGAAGGGTCGTAGAAGTAGTTGAGAAACCCAATTGTTTCGAGTCATACATCCATACATATAGAAATTGCTAAAGACTGTAGTCTGCGGGCAGCTAAGGGAGTAAATGCTGCGTTTACAGCAGAAGATAACAGTCAAATCAAAGTGACTGTTTGGGCTGAGTTGGAAGCCCCTTCATTGGCTTCACACATCATAACATTCTCCCACTTGAAGCCAATGAAAGGGGGTCTGATAAACTGTAGTTATTAGTTCACCCTAGACCTACCAAGTTTCTACATAGATCATGTTTTTCTCTTGGCAGAATTTTATTGAGCATATCAGCAGGATTTTCATCTCTATGGATTTTTTCCAAATTGAAATGCCCTTCCTCTACTATCTGCCGAATCCAATGGTACCTTAGATCAATGTGCTTGGTCTTTGAATGATATGCTGGGTTTTTTGCTAAATGGATGGCGCTCTGACTGTCACAATACAACGTATATCTATCTTGGTTTATTTTCAGCTCAACATCTCTTTGCAAGCTTCTGTTGCAGCAATGTACTCTACCTCTATTGTTGAAAGGGCTTCTACTTTTTGTAGTTTAGACACCCAAGATATTGAAGCACCTGCAAAAGTATATAGATAACCAGTGGTGGACTTTCTAGTGTCCACATCTCCATCCATATCTACATCTGTGTAACCTTTAAGCACCACATCATTATTACCTAAACATAGACAATGATGACTAGTACCTTTAAGATACCTTATGCCACAAATCTGCTGAGATTCCCTCTTTTGCAACAGCAGCAACATCTGATTTCTTTCCCATTGCTCTTAATGTATACAATGTTCTGGCCTTGGATCCTTTAGCAATGAGCAATGCCCCTTTACAAATTTTCTAGCCACTTTTTCCAAAACTTGTGGAGAAGCCTTCATCATCTTAACATCCTATAGAAATTAGACTCATGCGCATCTTAGGAACATGCCTAACCTATTTGAGCAAAATATCTCGTCCATCCATTGTCTTGATCTAGACATCTCCCACTCCAACAATGTTGCAAAAATGATTGTTTCCCAAGTGCACTCTACCATAATTACCAGGATTATACACAATAAAATTATCTTTGTTTGGGGTTACATGGTGAGGTGCCCTAGAGTCTAGAATCCAATCAATGCTACAGCCGGAGGTATATGAACATGCATCTTCCATTGAAAGAGTAAATAAAACCTCATTATCTGAAACTACAACAATGGTCTCACCTTCATTTGTGCTAGCTGATTTCTTATTTGTATTGGCCGATATTTTATCCTTTTGTTCTCGCTTCCAGATTCGACATTCGTTTTTCTTGTGTCCTGGCTTTCCATGATGATAATAAGTCAACTTGCCTCTTTTCGATTTTGATCTGCCTCTTGACTTTGAGCGCCCTTGATGGTTTTGATCAATTTTCCTACCACGATCAATTGTAGTTAAGGCTTCTCCTCTCTGGTTTTCCATAATTGTTTTACATCACAACTCCTCATTCATCAAGCTGCTGCTGACATCATCAAACTTCAAGGTTCCTAAAGGTTCAGAAGTGCTTATGGCTACAATCAGGTTTTCCTAGTTGTCCGACATAGAGCACATTAGTAGGATGGCTCTAATCTCATCTTCTAAAACAATTTTTATAGAGGCAAGTTGGCTGGTGATTATGTTGAACTCATTTAAGTGCTTTGCTATTGAAACACCTTCCTTCATCTTGAGGTTGTATAATCTCTTCATTAAGAAAACCTTATTTGAAGCTATATTTTTCTCATACAAATCATGTAACTTTTTCCATAGGGCTTTTGCTGTCTTCTCTCTGGCCACATTAAAGTAAACATTTTTTAGCCAGATATTGACGGATGGTAGCAATGGCCTTTCTATCCAGCTTTTTCCAATCTTTGTCCGCCATTGGCAAATATTGATCCTTCAGAATCAGTATATCCTCCATTTGAGATTTCTATAGGAAAAAATTAGCTCCGTTTAACTTCTCCATATTACTCACTACTGCTGTCTCCATGGCACTCAACAAAAGCCTTCAGTGGACTCTGCAAATCTAAAACCCTCCCTCTAACACTGCTAATTCTGGTAAATCTTCTCTTTTATTTGGTGGCTTCGGTCAACTTTGTGAGAACACCGACTCCTCTCTCCTTTCTTTCAGACTGGCATCCTCTCCCTGAATCGTTCTGCTCTGATACCAGTTGTTATGGTTCAGAGTTCAGACAAAGGAAACAAACAAGCAGAATGAACAGAGCATATCATTAACAGAGTATATTCTGCCCAGATCAAATCACAAAAGATCTGTACTTTTCACAGAAGCAATAAAAATCTGTAACGGAAGGAATTTCAGAACACACACACAGAGGATACAGAGAAAACAGAGCATAATTGGGCCAATCAGAGTATACAAGAGCCCCAAACCCTCAATCATAATCATTCTTTTAGAGATGTATACATATTTTATGCTTCTACATTACACAAGCCACACACTCCTAACATAATGAAGGGTCGTGGAAGTAGTTGAAAACCCCAATTGTTTCGATTCATACATCCATAGATATAGAAATTACTAGAAGACTGTAGTCTCGGTGGAAGTGTTAAGGGAGTAAATGCTGTGTTTACGGTAGCAGTCAAATCAAAGTGACTGTTTGCTGAGTTGGAAGCCACTTCATTGGCTTCACACATTATAACAACTTTCCACTTGAAGTTCTTGATTTCTTATCCTCTTTCCCCTTGTACTTCCTCTCTTCCACCTTGCTGATTATCCCACACAAAAGTGCAGCATGGTCTTTCATAATTGGTCATTGTTAACTGAACTCTTCTTGGGTCATTTTCAGTAATATTTCTCCATTTCAAAATTCTATCTCCATCCATGCACTCAATCTAGGCAAGGATCGGTCTCAATCCTCCACTCAGTTAACCTTATCTTGCTTTTAAGAAAAGAAAAATGTTTATATCAGGTATCCACCCCAACATCATGATCTATTACTTTCCCATGCTCTGGTTTAGACTCTACAAGATTTTATAATAGATATCAAAAGCTTCCCTTCTTTTCACTATATCTTAAAAATTATTCAACTTCTTTCCACATTTTCTCCTACCTTTCCTTTCAAATCATCAAATCTATGTAATGTATTTTATTTTGTTTGCCTCTGTTGTGAAGTTGGTGCAGAAATATATTTCTAATCTCATGTTTCTCTTACTCTGTTTTACTGTCTCGCTTCCGCACAACGTTGGGGTTGATTTTCAGCATGCCCTTGCATATGCACGTTTAACCTTGTTACATATGAACTGTAAAAAAAACTCGGGATCTCTCAACCTACAACAGAAAATTTGCAGTCGCCCAAACAATTGATCAGCAAGCTAATAAATGAATAGAATACATTAAATTCATGTCCCTTGGAAATTCACAACAGAGAAATCCATTTCATTTTCAACTCATAATAAATAAACTTCACATATCAGCAGCGTTCTCTCGAACAGGACATCATCCTTCTTCCCTTTTCTAATATCTTATATCAATCAACTGCCTACACCCCAATCCAGCAATTTCACTGGAACAGTCCACTCTACATAAAATAAAAAACATCAAAGTTTGAGGACATGACATGTGGGAGGCCAGCATGTCCCCAATCTTGACTAATTAAATTCCCTATACTAGATAATTACTGCTATTTTGGGATTTTCTGATACCTCCAAATCCCCGAAACATGCAGGTGTAGAATCATTATTCTGTTATACTTTAGAAATCGAATTTAGGAACTCTCATTTATTATAAGAATGTTCTATCATTGAACTATCAACCCTCTTGATAATCAATCCATCCCTAATTCGACATGTCTTGTTTTTTAACAAACCCATGAATAGATGTATACAGATGCCAAATATAAGTATGCAAATAAAAGAGAGTTTATAAATACAGAACAAACCATATTGTGATGGTGAATCATAAGAGGCTGACTTATGGCCACAACTGCAGTGTTTCTGAATTTATGTTGTAAGCCGAAATATCTATGCAAACCAACTTAAAATTGAAATAGTTTTTGAATGGCCATAGATGAACTCAGGAGAAATATCTGTTTGAACAGAAGACTAACCAAAGACGAAGAAAACCACATAAGATGATCAGCAGAAAAAATTCCTTGAGGCAATTTGATGGCAAGAACTAATGATCATGACGCCCTCGCTAATTTGCAGTGATATACTAGTTATTACAGAAACCATTATGAATTCCCTCAATTTGACAGTTCATGCAATTTTAGCTACTACTTTTGTACATTGTTTTTCCCTGGATTTTAATCTACTAACATTACAATATAGAAAACAAAAGCTTAAATTATTAGAGAAGCAATTACCAGAGGGAAATTTCCATTTGCTTGCTAGGCTGTCCTGTGAAAGCGTCGTTCTCATCTCGTTCCAATAGCCAAACAAGAAATGCAGTAAGAACAACAAATGCTGCTGCAGTCATCCACATGGGTACTGTAAAAGGATGTAGAAAGGCCCAGCCAGAACAATGCTTTTTCTTACTACGCACCATGATAACCAGTCCTGTATCAGTATATGGCTGTGTAAAGTCCACCTTTGCAGAGCGGTTTGCGAGAATTGTGACATCAGCTGCAATTGCATCAAATGTCTGCACACAACAATGCGCTTTGAATAAGTATTCAGAGATTAGACAGTTGATGCAGACAATCCTCAGATCCTGCAAATTAAATGACTCACCATCTATATAACAGTGGAAAATAAGCATAACTGAACAGAAACAAAAGAAATGAAAGATACCCTGTTTCCATTATCCAGAATCTGTACATTACATTCTCCAAAAAAAACTCCCCTTGCGACAATAACAGCTATGCCCTTTTATCCATCAAAAGTCCCTAAATCAACTCTTACAAACGGTAAAGTAGCAACAGTTCAAAAACTCTAAATCAGCTCCTACAAAGACTACAAAATAGCTGCAGTCTAAAACAGAGTAATCAGCACCTAATCTAACTCCTACGAAGACCACAAAGAAGAGCAGATCAACTCCTCAATAACAGCAGGTCAATCGCAGTGAAAAAACAGTTGCACAACAGTACTCTTACTAAACTCGTAATCTCACAGGGAACTTATTGTTCTGAGTGATTTGAAAATTTTATTTTATTTTTCACTGTAAGTCTCATTAGTAAAAGTCCAAATACGGACCTTTTAACTGCTCATTTATTATTAAAGGTTCACTGAGGGGATGCAAAATTAATACAAATGAAATTATACAATATTTAACTAGGGTCATATTTAAATATTATATAATTTAATAGTGAAAGATAAATCTTAATCAATAAAGATAAGATAATTATTTAATTTTTTTGTTTGTATAAGATATAAAATTAATATTAATTATTTTACTATTGAATAATGTGATGTTTAAATAGAGACAACAATTATTATGAATCTTAACATTGTAAAAAAAAAATATATGAATATTTGTGTGAAAAAAATTCAAACTAACAAAATTTGTACTTATTGTTTATGATGCCACCATCTAATGGAAGGGGTTTCTACTTATGAATTTCCACAGAGGCAAGTCTCATGGTTGAAGAATAGAGGATTATGGGAGCTGCTTGAAGGGTTGGGCTGAAAACGTTTTCCATTAGTCTATAGATTTTCATGTGCATGTGGTAGCATTGCAATGTCTAAATCTAGACCTACTTATTATAATTTCTTGTTAATTTTTCTAAATTTTAACTACTTTAAATGATTATAAAATCTAATAACTTTAGTATCATTGAATTGAGTACTAAATTGTAGTGTTAATTTGAGCGAGAAATTGGAGGGGTTGCTTTTCTTCTAATAATAGTTGTTAGAAAGCATTCTATTTTTAGAGAAAAGGATCAAATATTAATTGTAGGGTAGTTAGTTTGGTTACTTGATGGTTTGATATCTTTATTTGGCTATATATAGGAAATTTTTGAGTTAGTAGTGAAGGGAGTTAGAGATGTACATAGATAGTTATTTTGGAATAAATATCTCTATTAAATTTTATTCTATTCTATTTTTTTTTTTCCATATTGAATTCAGGAATTGAAAATGAGGTTTGTATTTATTAGTTTGGTATTAGAGCACCCAAAGATGTTGAAAGTAGAGAATTTGTAAGACAATGTCAGACATAATTTAGGAAAATAATAAATAACTGAAAGAAGCATTGTGGCTATGGCTATGAATGCTAAGATGGAATTATTTCATTATATGACAAAGAGAAAAATCAATTGAAAAAAACACTAAGACGAAATAAACAGAAAAATAAATAAAAGACAAGTAAAAGAGATTGCAAAAATTCAAGTTTGACACGAAGGAATTATAAGAAAGCTTGGAATCAAATCCAAAATAATGTAAAAGAAAAGATTAATCTAGTTGAATGGTCTTTATTTGACTGCATATAAGAACCTTTTAAATTAGCAATGAAGGAGTTAGAGATGTATGGTTACTCTAGAATTAATAAATATTTTGCTTTGTTTCGCTGCTGATGTCCTGTTTTGGCCCTGTCCGATCTCTATTAAATCTCTCCCTAGTCTGATTCGTTTGTTTTATAGAAGATTTGTCTGCACCAGAACTTAGGCAACCCTCTCCATTGGACCAAGTCACCTGGTTATATACTGATTTGTAATGAAAACACATCAAACGTATATCTTCAAACTAAGAAAAGATTTTTGTTTGTGTTCAAAGTATAGCCCAAGAATGTTTATTACTCACAGCTTAAGTTATCTTTCAGGTCAGCATGTTCCATTTCTGATAGGAATCTATATGCGGGCAGATTTGACTATAAAAGTCTATTCAATCCCTACTCTATCTTTTAATATAAGGCATATTCTGGACCTTCTGATAATAATTTGGAGAATTGAAAAGATATATCCTTCGTAAAATAAAATTAAATATTGAGTTAAATGAAGATAGAGGGAAATGATAGGATACCTTATTCGTTACTTGGTCAACAAGCTTGTTATATTCTGGACATTCAGTGCTATTCTCAGACTGTTTAAATTCATAGTGAAAAGGATAAGGAAGCATCTCCACAGCTCTCTTGAATACGTCTATGCAGAACCCCTCAAATTTTGTGCTATTGTTTGTGATGTTGACAAATCCAGGAAACACAACATGTGGGGGAACTCCAACTATAAACTTTCTGTAGCCAGAAGGTGGTGTTGGAGATCCATTTGGCCACTCTATATTTTCTTTCAATTTGAATTCTTTGTTTTGCCATGATCCTACAACTCTGATTACCCTGTTGACTACGTTAACAATGTCATATGATTCAACTTCAAGAAGCCCATTTCTGCTGAATGTTATCTTACCACTAATTCCTTCGAAATTGCTCTGAGATACTTTCTGAAGCAGGGCACTCCCTGCCTGAAAAACATGCACATCTGTGGAAAATTTCTCCGAGGACTTCAATTCCGATTCAGTAAGGTTGTTGTTGGCTCTGAACATAGCATCAATAGCTCTAGCTATTACCCAGATAGAATCATAAGCATAGGCTCCAACTATGCCAATGTTTTCAGAGTGAGTTACAACTGGATACAACCTTAGGAATTTATGCTTCCATCTCTTGCTAATACTCTTGAACTGTGGAGTGTGTCTAACTTTTGTGCGAACCCCAATTATACCTTGCATTGAATCCATAGTCGTGTCATCCTGGACATCCAAATAACTTGCTACCCACTCTGTAACAATCCAAGCCCATCCCCGCTTCTCCATAATGCCTGAATGTTTTGCCTTCCAAAAGATTTTCTTGGCCAATCCATAACTTGTATGTATAACAAACGCACGACTCCTAATCTTGTTGTCTTTTAGTGTCTTCCCAATATGTTTCCATGAAGAGTGACTGAAAGGCTCGTTAGGTACTGCAAACTTTTGGACTATTCTGGCAGAAGTTTCTTGGAGTGCATTCTTTAAGGCTAGAATCCCGCTGAGACCCAGTTCGTCTTCCTCATATATGACCACTATTTCTCTCCAGTAAAAATTGGTCAGCAAGTCTGCGATTGCCTTCATTTGCAGTGCATCCCTGCCAATCATCTGAATTGAATATGAAGAGTGTTTTAAGGACGTGGAGGGATCATTGCCAGCCAATGTAATAAGTGGTACTTGTGCAGAATCAGCTAGGACAGAAACAAAGTTGGAGACCTGTGCCGTCATGGGTGCGACAACTGATAACACGTTTGTTCTGAACAATTTCAGCACTGAAAAACCAACTTTAATTAGTTTTAGCAATAGAATTATATATGGAAGCTAGAATATAAATATAACAGAAAGAGAAGTGTTTTTTTACCATTCTCCGCATCCATGAGAGCAGTGCTTCCTATCATTGTAGTCTCAAACTTAAGAATGGTCCCATTAAGAATGTTGGGATTTTTTTTAATATCCCGGATGGCCAATTGTATAGCTACATTGGATTGTTTACCTTGATAGCTTCCCAGATCAAAGACTCCCCCAATCTTCACCTCTGCAGGCCTTGCATCATACAATTCCACAAAGAGAAGAAGGAATAAAATCAGGGCTCTCATAGCATTTCTCGAGACATCACAATTAGTACAAGCAGGAAACATTTTTGATTGTAGACGATATGAGAATCGCTGGCACCTTTGGATATGAAATAAATGAATTCACTCTATAGAAGAGAAGGAAGAAATGCCTGATATACTAGCTTTCCATGTTGTCGAAGGAGGTTGCAAGGAAACAAATGTGGGGTAGGGCAGAATACCAAGACAACAGACTTGTCATGTCGACATTACGAAACTGAAGTTTCGAAGCAATTTCTATGAACAAAATCAATTAAAGCTTTGGACAAAGATTTCGATTCATCTCATATTATATAATGTGAAACAACCGAAACCATTCGCGATTGTACACCGCTCTTACATCAGGCCTTAGAATTTCTCAGAAAATCTCTTTCACCTATTAAACACGATTTGCTTTGCATGTGTTTGTCCAGATCATGTGTTTCGATTGGAGAGAAACTTTGTCCATTTCTTCTTCGTGGTCTACCCAGAAATTTACACAGGACGGCAGGCAATATTCTAAAATTTCAAGATCCAAGCTCTATCCGTACGTTCCGACTTCCAAGTCAATTTCAATGAAAAGTCAGGCGGGAATTTTCCACAGAGCTGTGACTTAGAGAAGAAGTTGCCACACATTCCACGCACCATGATGGATAGACTTTTTGTGCCTAGTTTCAAGACAGACAAATCGACTGAATGTCGCTTTCATGGGTTTAAGGAAAATTCGCCACCAAACCTCACCTTAAACTAAAGAAAGGTATATAAATATATCCATTATTAGTCTACAGTCTAACTAAATTGAAATATAATTAAATAAATAATTTTAGAAGATTGATTAGAGTAATGGAAAAAAAAAGGATGTTTATAGTTCTATTTGTTATTATCAGATGTTATGATTGATAATTAAAATTATGATTTATAAAATTAAATCAATATATAAGTATAGAATATTTATTTAGAATTTATGTTTTTTATAAATTATTGGATCACTTTCACGATCATTTTTTTTTTTTGTGTAGTTTAGTCTTACGTTAATTGTTATATTTAGAAAAGAAATAAATATATTATAGAATAAAAAAATGATTTCTCATTATGTATAGGTGTACATTCTAATCAATAGTAGTAGCTACTCTTAAATGAAACAATGAGAAAATATTAATTTTAATTAATTGTATATTTATTTGTTTAAAAATACTTTATGTAACTCAATAAAAATGATAAAATAATTTTGAAAAATTTAATTGAAACTTTTGAATATTAGAAAACGTAAAATTAAGAACATGTCTCTAGTATATTAGTGTTACTTGATGACACTCTTAGAAACGATATTGAATATTTATTTTGTTGGAAGATTTTATGTTAAATTTGAGAGTAAGGAATCAAGGGATATCCATTTCATTAAAATTATCTAGGATGAAATTTTAACCTCATCATTTTTGGTGTTGGAGACCATACACATATTTGGTAGGTTCACGAAGAACCATTCAACTTGACTAATAGACCAAGAATAGGTGTTAATATTTTAGTTAATTGTAGATAAACTATTTTGTTGTCTTCTACTTTTATTGCACATTAAATCCTACAAATTCTATCATTTATATTTTCTATAGTTGTCATCATTAATTTATTGGCATTTCTCTTTATATGATGATATTATATTTTCTTAGTGAAGATACAATTTTTTGGAGAGGATGGTGTGCGTGAGTAGAAGCCTCCAGTCCCCTGACCTATAGTAGGTCGCAAGCTACATGATCAAATTCTTCGTTGCATGTGCATGAAGGATATAGATTAGGGATCTGTGACGACGTTCCTGTGTGAGTTGGGTTTTTATTGTGCTCGGGGGATTTATTTTTCTGGTTTTTCATTATTTCTTTGTACTCTTTGTTGTTTGGTTTTAGTATATGGTGTTTGATTGGTTTTTTCTAAAGAGCTACAGGGAGGTATAAGGTTTTTGTTTTGTTTTTTTTTTTTTCAGATATGGGTTCAGGAGAATCTTCTAGTTATAAACCCTATATAGATTTTCGTACTTCTCTTGGTGCGAAGTCACCATCTATATCAACGAGGGCTATTGAGAGTAACATGTATAATGATTCAGGGGTGGGAGAGTTTTCTTTGTTTGGGGCCCCTCGAATCTCAAAAATTAATGGATGCCTAGATAGGAGCAAATATAGGCTTGTTCTGATGATTCAACCAGAATCAATCATTGAGGATGTTGAGTATTTTTCAAATCATACATTGATATCAAATTCATTGGAAGGTGTGTTTCGCTCCCATTCTTGGAGTCATGGGCTTAGCAAACTTGGAATCTGAGGGGTGAAATGGAAGTGATGTTGTCTACTAATAAAAATTCTTATTGTTGTTTCTAACCGCATGGGCTGATCACAATATATTTTCTGTTATGTGACTTTTTCCCCAAGAGAAGAGAAAGTTATGAAATAATCCTTTAAAATTAAAGGGAGAATAAAGGATATTATGATCCTTTGATTAAAAGAGATATTAATAAAAACATATATGTAAAAACTCTCTTAAGAAGGTGAAAGCATAATTATTTATTTAAATAATTAAATGCAGCCTTTATGAAAGGGTGTGATGGTTTGGAAACCACCCCTTAAGGCTTATATAAGCATTCATGTGAGGTTTGGAAAGTATGACAGACATGAAAAATAAAAAGGAGGAAAATCAAGTGGAGCACATTGCGAGAATAGGGTTTTAGGTTAGCAGGCTGTGAGTAGGACGGAGAAGGGGCACTCCTACAGTGGGTGTCCAACCTGGGGTACAAGTGCGTGCACTCAGGAAAGTCCTGGCCAGGGCATGGTTTTGTGGCACGAGTGTTGAGCATTGTTCCAGTGGAACCAGCACTCGTGTAGAGCAGCAAAGTCTGCTTTCCTCCCAGACTACTCACAGACGAAAGAGGCTGAACCAAGGACCATTCCAGCAATAGTTGGGAGTTTCTTCTGCACATTTCAAAGATAAGTATTAATGTTGATAAATTATCTGAGCGATAAAAATTGTTTCAAATCTTTGAGTTTATTGAATTAATAATTTATTGCATTTAATTTCAAAGTCTTTACTCGAACTTTAAATATTATATTAAAATTTGTGCATAAAATGTTTTGGAATTAATTTGTGGAAACAATTTAAATCATTGTATTTTAAATTTGGAAATTAGTTTCGTTTCATTTGGTATCAGAGCCTTACCGATCCAATTACTTGGTTAGATTTATTTTTGCAAATAGATATATTAAATTAAAACATTATATAATTTAAAATTTAAGTTGCATTTATTTTTGCAAAATAGATAAAAAGTTACTATTAAATCCTTGCATTAACTAATTACCCCTCATTTAGGGTAAATCAATTTAGGGTTTATGTTATAATTGTTATTTTTGTATTGTCAATAATGTTGATAAAACTTTAATCTTTTATTTTTGTTATTATTGTGGATAATATTTTTAGTTTTGCGGAAATGTGAAATTAGAACTATTATTGCATTTGAAATAAAATTTTACTAGTTTATAGGGAATAATATCCTTCCTTGCATCAATTGGAGTAATTAATTTATGGAGGTGAAATTTTAAAACAAATCAAAACAAAAATAATATGCATCTTTTACTTAATGGTAACACTTTTTCCCTATTTGTAAATTGATTTCAGAAAAAAAATAATTTAGAATTAATAATCACAAAACAAACTAGTTAACATTCCAATAAATCCATATCAGAAAAAAAAAAAATTTCTCCTAAATCCAACACGGAAACTATAATCCATTTTGTTGCTCTTACATTCCAATGGTTACTTAGGTTCCCATAAATTTCATTAAAATCTTTTCACCTTTGAAAATAATTGAAATTTAAATTAGAGGCGGTAAAAATCATTTCACTAAAATCTTCAGGCCGAAATCTTCAGGCTGAGATACTGCATTGCATCAATATTCCTTTCAACATCTATTTGTGGGGAAGATTTGTGCTATGAGTGTATCTTGTATCTCTTCTTCATTTTGGTTCTAGAAAACAAATTTCAACTCCCAACCAATAATTTCTCTTAAAAAGCCTACGAAAATCTTGAATTAACCTTAAAGAATCTAAGCAGATCCAAAGCCCTGATAATTGTAGGTTTACTTTTCATTTGCTGTGAACAAAAACAAAACAGCCATAGCAGGGAAATTGAAATTGTGCCTATTAAAAATGCTTGCGAAGAAAAGCCAAATTGGCTCTCCATAAAACAAACATCACAAGCAAACAAAGTAAAATCTCAACAATCTATTTTAGTGCTATGTTAATCCTTCCAATGTGACACCAATACTAATTTATATATGCTACAAATCTATAAATTTCATACCTGTTATGGTTGTATAGAAATTGTAAAGTGATCTGTATTAGCTTTCTCCAGATCATAATTTTTTTTCCAATCTTCTAAATCATGCTTTTGTATTCTTTAGAACATAGACAAAATGGTGTGCCATGTTTAAGCTAGTGCCAAGCTGCATTCTATGCGCACACGCCACTCATTTCCTTTGGAAAGTGTTATCACTAGCAAGTAGGTGACGTATTTTTAAATTTGGTATTACACTTGTTTCTGGTACATTACCTATCTTTATGCTCAGAGTCAATTTCCATTTCTAATTGTTTGATGTCTTTTCAATCATTTTGACAAGCTCTTTTGGACGCTAACCATGTGCCAATAGTTATTTTTTTATCCTTGATGTGAGGTGAATCTAATTTTTTTTTATGGTCATAGTGTGCTGCTCAATAGGAAGCACACATGCACATATAGACACCCCAAGCTTCTAAAATTATACTTTCTTTATATTCTTATGATCACTACCTCAAAATTGCTATACAATTTGATTTTTCTTATTTTCTCTATTTTTGTATACACGGCCTTCAAAATATAAGTGCTATTTATGAAAATTCTATGTCATTACCTTTTATTGCATAAAGATAGAATCTTCATGCCTCTCTTGACTGTTCTTACAGAGAGTTTCTAGTCATGCCACTTTTTCCTTTGTTTATTCTCTCATATTTAGATCATCTCTTGCGGTTTTTGGTTTCATTTATCAGTATGTTTTGGGAGTTAGTTTCATTTCATTTTGGATATCACATAGTTGCCATTCCTTGAGACCATATTTCTTTGAAACCTTTTGTCAATATTGTTAATTCATGCACATTTTGAAATGCATGAAACTTCTTTTATTCCGGGCATGCATGAAAATTTTGCTCTATGTAAATGCTTCTACATTTTGCATGCATGAATTGAAACCCTCCAAAGCTCCCATTTTGGCGCAGAAAGGTAAGATGCTGGTAAATACATAGAGTTTGGGTCTACGCCTATAAATCACATTTGTGTTTTCATTAAATCCATTTCATTCATATATTGCAATTGTGACATTCCTGTAGTCCGCGAGCCTTGGCTATGGTTTCACATTTTATATTTTATATATGTGAAACAAATATCCATAACCATAGCTAAAAATCCTCTACTCATGTATGGAGGATATTGGTGTAGTTTAAGAAATACCATTTTACATCTATTAGTTGCATTTGTTAGTTGCTTATCCAATGCTAAGTTGGCCTATTGTCTAATAAATAGAGTGTTCTCATATGGCATTGAGTTGAGAGTGTTTGCTATCTTGGTCTCTAGGGTCTTGAGTGTTTCACAAGATTATATTATATTATATTATTCTTATCATTTGAGTCTTATCTCTTGTCAAAAAATATAGAGAGTATTTCTATATAGTATTCTCTATTAATTTTTTTATTATCATTGCTATATTTATGGAAATATGTTTTGTTCTTAATCAAAATGTTATGCTCTTTTAATGCTTGTTTTAAGTTGAGTATAGAAGGTTTATGCAAATTATTGGGATTCAAACCACCTTTTATTTATATATATATTTTTTGTTTTTCTTGTCATTATGAAATAACTAAATCTATCCATACAAATCATCATATTGAATTATATGTATAACTTGTCATAATGATGCCATGACAACCAATTCCATAAATAAGTAAAGTAATGCAAGAATCTTCCCTCCATACAATGTAGAGAGAGTTGATAATCTTATGATCAAATAAGGTCTAATGAGAATTCTCCATACTTCACACTTTAAATTAAGTACAAGATTATATTGGGAACCAATATAGACACATACTTCCAAATTGACATGTGGAGGTCATTGTAGAAATTTAATAAATATCAATCCACATCAAGGAGATCAAGTGCCATCTTCTCAATTCTATTGTGTTATTGGTAAATCCAAATACTAGATATTATACAAAGCAAGTGTTCAAACCAACTATGTTTTTAGACTTGGAACCCTTAGACTACTCTATATCAAGCATTTAAAATAAATATCTAGATTTGTTACATTATGGGCCCATAACCCACAGGTCCTTGGATTCACATCTTAAACTTAGAATATTGACATTGTGGTTGGAATGAGTTGGTGAGAATAACACCACATTGTTATAAGATGTGAAACCAAATAGATTATATTATCATCAAACATGAGGACATGCCAATTTTTTTTACAAGGGGAGAAACCACCTCTAATTTTTAAATGGTTGTAGTTATTCCATATATGTGGGTTACATTGACCAAATATAAGTGGTCACATTATATTTATTGGAATAAGTCCTCTTGAATTATTTGTGCCGAAATAACACATAGCCTTAAAATTAACAACTATCCTTGATTTGCACCATATTTTAACTTCTTGATTAAATAATAACAAATAGATGGTTGTATCATTTTAGAATACTATAGTGTTTCTTGAGTTTAAATAGTATGAAATCATTTTGTATGGGATTCTAGATGGGTTAGTTGTAGCTATGATAATAATAAAAATAAATAAAAAAATGAAAAAATAGCACTAGTTGATTAGTGTCCAGTTAAATCCATATTTTCAATTTTAATAAACATACAAGTAAATACCATGATAGTTCACATGAAGATGAGTATTATATAACTCATCCTAGAATGCATTTTACTTAATATATGTGAACCTTTGGATCATAGGTCATCTTATAAAAATGGACTCAATTAGACTTTTATATCTAGAAAAATCATGACCTTGTGCCATAGATGTGAAGTCATGGTGATCTCCTTCCTATACTTAAGGGTTTCTTGATTTTTTGATCTATCATTTGTTGAAGATTGTGAATTTGAATAGATTAAAGATGGTATTTTAAGAATTAAACAATACTTTCAATATCTAACTTAGTATTGAAGATTGTGGATTTAATAATATTAATATTATGGATCATATTTCAACATAGAAGTTGTGAAATAATAGTAAAATCCCACTCTAGTGATTTCCCCCTTCTTTACAAAAACCTCTGCATAAGATAAATGATGCAATAATTCACTTTAGAATTAATTATGGGAATAATAGTTAAGCCTAACTCTTTCCTTTAAGAGGTTTGCGGTGATCTACCCACCCTTTGTTCATTATATAAATATGTGTATACACATTGTTATTAGAAGAATGTAAAAGGTTCCTAAATAGTGTTTCAGGCAAGCAAGTCTTCAAATTTATATAATCCAACTGTCAAGTAGTATCTTAATATATCATTTCCCACTTATTATGAGTCTCATCTCATGGAACATGGGCCTTGATGTGTCAAAAAAAAAGAGGGATGAGCTACTTATAGATATCAAGTGCATTCTAGTTTTATTAGAGACAGGTGCACTTTGGTTACATTAAATGAAGGATTAATTCTAATGTTTTTCTATGAATTTTTCTATGCATATTAAAAGTTTACTATTGTTCTATTCATGTTAAGGATCCTAGAAATATTACCATGTATTATTCTATTGTACTTTGTTATTGTACTTGATCAACCTAATAACTTTGTACATGTGTCTTATAAATTATTGTATTTATTTTCATTCAATTATACTTGACGTATAGAAAAGAGGATGCTCATGTAGTCCGGAATGCATGATTATCATCTTAGAATATATTTTGAGTATATCGATTATATAGTTCAAGGGTGACTGACTACATAGTATGGGATATGTATGTCATTTCACTAGATATATGATTATGTCAACACATGATATAATGATTTTTTTAAATTTAATATTGAAGTTACATGTAAGTGATTAAAATATCTATATTGAAGAAAATTGGTTACATGAGAGAAAATTGATAAGGTTGAAATATATGAATAAACACATCAAATACCATTAGTTTATTTAATTGTAAATTCCTAATATGTATGTATGTATAGATCTTGTCATTGGAAAAAAAATGATGATTTTCTTGTAATTACTTGAAAAAGTGATATAGCTATGAATTAAAGGATATAGATGAAGTATATATATAAATATTATGAAGAATAGTTATATTCAAATTCTTCAATTATTGATTATGTATTTTTTGAGTTTGATGTAGATGCATCTCATGTGCTACTGAGGATAGTAGCTAAATTACAAGGGGAGAATTGTTATGTGACTTTTTCCCCAAGAGAAGAGAAAGTTATGAAATAATCCTTTAAAATTAAAGGGAGAATAAAGGATATTATGATCCTTTGATTAAAAGAGATATTAATAAAACATATATGTAAAAACTCTCTTAAGAAGGTGAAAGCATAATTATTTATTTTTAAATAATTAAATGCAGCCTTTATGAAAGGGTGTGA
>VDFB02267986.1:0-24547 GCA_007258455.2 Sequoia sempervirens
CCATTATTTTAATTTAATATTTGTTAGTCATTTGTAATCTCCTTTAAAGATGAATTAATGATTTATACTTTTTAAATTGGCTCCCTAAAAATAATTATATTAAATTATTTAAGGCCAATTTACGATGTCTATTTATTGTCTTATACTAACTCAAGGTTGATGATACAATTGATCCATTGTTAACCATGTCCTCTCCCTGATGATATTTTTCTTTCTCTTGTGGCGTCAACAAATCCTACATCCACTAACAAGGATTATGGTTAGATCGTTCTCAATGTTTATATAATTATGCATTTAAATTAAATCTTGTGATCTCATTCAACTTCACGTGAATAATAAATTCACTGGAAAAATAAAGAGTTCATTAACAATATAGTTATGATAAAAAGAACAACTATTACATTCTCAATGTCATAACCACATGAAAGCAGTTATTTGCAACTTACATTGCATTTGAAATACATAACCAACATATAGTCTCAATGTAAGGGATGTGACATACTTCTCCCCTTAAGATTCATCATCCTCGATGATTGTTAATTCTAAATTTAAACATAACCATAAACATAAATATAGTGTTCTCAATTGTTCAACAAAGATAAGGAAATTTCTGAAGGATTTGTTCATAATCCTCCCAAAGTGACATTTAGTTAGCTTTTATATTTGTTAATAGTTTCCACCAATATTTTCTTATCAGTTTGATTTTATTTATCATTTCAATCAATATTCTTGTTCTAATGTTAATCTTGTCTTCTAGATTACCTAGCTTACAAGAATTTGACATCTTTTTTGTCCAATGTTTCAAAGGGAATCATCTTAATAGTATAATTATAAAAGTTGTTATAAAAAACACCATAAAGATGAATACTCTTTTTGAGTATAGCAATAAATTACTTTTAACACAGATTGACCAAGAGAATTTCACCAAAGGTTAACATCAACCTTCACTTTCTAACTAAAAGGTTTTCATCAAGTACCGGTTTCATTTATCTAATGCATCATTAAAACAAGTTATTAAGTAATTACAAGAGAAAAAGGTTAGAATTTTTTTCCAATTTAACTATCCTCCAAGACTCAACATGCCACTGAAGAGAGGGATTCCTCCCCCAGTTCCACCTAAGCTTTGGTGTGTACCCCCACTTAATCAACCTTGTCGCACTACTAAGGATACCCTCTTACTAAGTACAACAACTCTGGTTAGCTAAGTGTATCACCACTTTGCTCGACTTGGGAAGACTAATCAGTTGGGCTGACTGGACTACCTATTTTCCCTCATACCAAAACACAAGGTTTCTTTCTTTGTAAAGCTAAGAACATACTAGGTGCATTTTCTTAAAAAAGAACATACTAGGTGCATTTTCTTAAAAAAGAACATACTAGGTGCATTTTCTTAAAATTTACTTCCTTACAGGATCCATCAGAGGCTCATCCAGGACATGATAGAGATGAACATTTCATCAAACATGGTGAACAACCAAAATATTTTTGGGTAAGCCCCACAATACTTAGCTCTATATCAAAATATAAACAACTTTAATTTCAGTAATAATCAAAAGAATGAGCTTATTCTCAACACTTAGTGAAATTTTGACCAACTAGTCATAAAATAAACAATCTTCAAAATTTGATGGTTAAACCTTTTCAAATTTAAAATAAAACAATGGCATTCTTTTCTAGTATACAACCACTTGAGAAAACAATAATGCCATCACTATCAACTAGGGTAAGAATAAGCATGAAAAGCTTCCCCAATAAAGAATGAACTTTGTACAACTATCTTTCCAAAGTACTGTGCGGTGAAACACATGAGGGAACCAATGTATTATATGCATAACCAAGATATGTTTGTTCTTGTTCATAACATGTGTCAAAGATACCTGCTTAATGATCAATAGTGATTTGAGCCAAACTAAGAAACCAATCAAATATCATTTGCATTAAGTATCCTCCAGTTAAAGAGTACCATATACCTGAGGCTTTGTATGTCCCCTTGTTGGCATCCCTAAGAATACATTTAGCAATGATGCTATAGTTAAAGACTTCAGAGTCATTATGCCATTGTCAAGAGTTACCATGAAGATTTACAATAACCTTGTGGAAAAACAAGCTTTGTGTCATTTAATGAACTGCAACACTCTCATTCTTATTGTCTCATAACATTGTTCTTCTATTTCTTCTCAAGTAGATAACAATAGCTAAGCATGTCTGAGTTACCAATTTTATTAGAATCACATATAGACTTGGTATATCAAACAAAAATGTTTTACGAATTTACACATTCACACAAGTTGTCTGCTTAACCACTCCATCACCATTGTACCATTCATGAACTGAATTTTGAACAATAAACCTATGTGATGAGAGGTCAATGAGGGATTTGAACAATAAATTCTTACCATTTTACTTTGTGCCTTCAAGAGATGATCTAGCTGATACTCACCATCACCTTAATCATGTTCTTGTTGTCTCCATTCACAAGGAATGTCTCTGTAGTGCCAATCATAGAAACCTATCCAAGAGTTCTACTAGTGATGCTTGTCCAAGATTTGTATGAATATATCTACACCATGAAATTCACAACCACTGGACTAAACACAATCACTGCTAAGAGGACGAACCAATTTCATTTGAAATTCTTGAATATTAATGGTAAAATAAATATATGAGATAACTATAATGCACCGTATATGCCAATACTTCCTAAGGTACCATAAAAATCAAAATTCTTTCTTGATGATTGTTATGCAAATACATTTTGAGACCTGATAAAAAAGGTTCATACGTAATTAATTAAGGAACACAGTGAATGCTCTGCTTGTCTTATGTCACCATATAGTCAATAAAATTCTAACAATAACATTATGGACCATGTATGTAGATAACAAACTTTTCATCTAAAGTTGTTCATCGTCTTGTCATATTATATCTGCATTTCATCAGTTTGATTCATCAAATCAAATCTTGCAACTCCTTATTCATAAGTCTGATGAAGAACCAAAAGTGATATCCTCAAACAACTTAATCTGTGATCTCACAATATTATCAATATGAGGTAACTCCTCTTCCATGAAGTAAATAAACATCCTTTCATTTATTGACTCATTCTTCTGGACTCGACAAAGGGATTAAAAGATAAAACACTAATATGCTTCCCCTTTTCTCAAGCTACCTTTCATGCAACATGTTGTCCTTGACTATTATTTTTCTTATCATCTTGATCCTTTAATTCCACTTGGCTCTTTATGAACCATCTAGAAGTTAGACCAGAGTTCATCTTATCTATGAGTCTTGATATGATTTCAAGGATTTTCAACACTTAGATGCCCCTACACCTGGTTGATTACTTTTGGATCTTCCCATCCTTAAGAACACAATTTCAAAATAAGCTATTATTTAGGTTTTGATCACAATATCGGTACCCTAGGCATACCTTGCCTTAACTTAGATAGAATGGTTTCATAATTACTTGATAACTCAAATTACTTGTAAGAGAATGTAATGGTTACAAGAAAAAATGTTTACAAAAATTATTATCACTTCCTATGACAGATTCAATTCCAATGGTTACAAAAAGGCTATCACTCCCTGTGATAGGCTTAGTACAAGATTTGTTTACAGGTTTGGCTATCACTTCCTATGATAGACTCAATTACATATTTTTTCACAACAACTATCACTTCTTATGATAGATCCAATGCAAGGATGTTTACAAAAATAACTATCACTTCCTATGATAGATTTTTAATACAAAATAACTACCACTTCCAATGACAAATTCAATGTAAAAGGTTTACTAGGTTTCCAAATCTAGTTTCAATTTTCTGAGTTGCATGATGAGCCCCGAGGTTCAATGTCGAACTTGGTAGCTCTGATACCATGTGTAACACCCAACTTGATCTACCATTTAAAATGTAACCAACTATCAGTTTTAGCTGAAGAAAAACTAACTTTTTTTCATTCTAGGGTTTCCAAATCATTTCAACTGTTCATTTTAATTTTCCAACTAACTTCTAAGTTTTTAGTTTTAGCTTAATAGTAACATCTAAATATTTCCAACAACCATCTGAACAAAAATCAAAACTAAATAACTATTAAATTAGGGTTCCCATTTAACCAATTTATGAACCGAGGAAAAGAAATAACTTCTCTTTATTCATTAACTAATTTTAGATCTTTCATTTTAGCTAAATAATTCAAGTAACTGTCTAACTAATTAACTGTAGATTCTTACAATGTACATTTAACATAAAGAATATCATTTATTTCATAAATTAAAGTAAGCTTTAAATAGCATTGCATGTACCTGGATTTACGAGTGAGGAAGAAATACATTTGACATCATCTCCATGTTGTTATACTTGGCTTCTTATCAATGAGGGAAAGAGAATTATCATCAGGGGATTTACCACCCAACCAATACCTACTGGTCTCCCGAGTTTCTTCAACTGAAGAACCCATTGTTCACAAGGGTAATCAACATGGATCAAATTATCATCATGTCTCTGAGCCTAGTGTCAAGGACCTATACCTCTTGATAGACCTTACTAAGGGTTCCACCTAGCTAGAAAGGCCACTCTGATCAGTGGTATGTCTAGTACTTGATAGTTGACAGATGCTGAATCTAGCATTTTACCTTGCCCAAGGATTTTTAACATAACTGGCACTCCTGTGCCGATATCTCTGGCACACCTATGCCAATATCTCTAACACTCCTATGTCGACATCTCTAGCACCACTATGTCATCAACACTCTCACCCTTGCTCAACATGATAAGGTTTAAGATTTACAAGTCAATGATTTAGTTCTATCTTTTCTCTTAGTTACAAGTTATGGTGTTGTTATCTACATCAATTTTTATAGTGTGAGACTTGACTCAATAAATAACACTTCTTTTTAGAACTATCTGTTATTTCTGGAAAAGGTTGTTGTCATTGAGCTCATGCAAGCTTGGTGGCATATTCAGTTGAGAATTATCTCTAATCTTATCAATCAATTTCATACTTTGATTACGAAGATAGGATACTATTTATGTGTTTAGAAAATTCTCAAAGTTCATGATTTTTCACATCAAAATAATAATTGATTGCTAACCTTCTGTTAGGAGGAGAGATTAAAGGTTTAGTATTAAACTGTATATTCAAATATTTCTTCTAGAATCATGGTTCAACAATTTATATCGAGCATTTTAACAGAATCAAGGATCATCTTAAAGAATTTTGGTTAACTTAAATCTTTAAGAAAAGAAAAGAGACTTGTCCTTAATGAAGGTTTCATCTGGTTAATGGTCTCAAAATGTAAAGGAGGTATGGTTTTTGATTCAAAATTTTCAAAACAGAGAGGAAGAATTCTATGGAAAGATCATTTGTTGATTTGACCATTGAGAGAAGATGCAATCACAGACTCTAGTTCAAATCAAAATGATGACTGATGAGGAACTCCAAGCTGGGCAACAAATACCTAAGATATATCAAGGAAAATATTCCATCGACTATGTTTGGGAAAGGGAAGAATCGAATATTGAGATTCATTAGGACTTAATATTCATCAAATTTCTTCACTACAAGTGACTAACAGATTAGGTCATTCTCATATACTAAAAACATAATCAGAGAAAGATGCTCGAAACTTACAACATAAGCTTTTGATCAATTGAAGTTTCCCTTTACCAAGTTAGAGAGATGAGAACATAGATTATGAGGCTCAACCAATATTTTCCTTCTACAAAACTTGTATACATTATGTTTTTCTTTGAAGGCTAGGAAAGATGTATATACACTATTCTAGCTAAAGAATACCCTCAATACAAATTTAATCCAACAAATGGCCAATATATTTAACATGATCCAAAGAAGCCCATAGACTATAGGGGTTAAGGATATATATATATATATATATATCTTTCATTCCAGATGAATTTAAAAAAAAAAAGACTCAAGGGAAGATAGGATTTTAGTTCACCTATAGAATACCCCTGTCAACCAACTCTAGAATGGTAAAGAATATTCCCAATTCCCTTTTACATATAGAAAAATTAGAACAATCCAAGAATACGTTTCTATACAAGGGATACTCAAAAAGAGGATTCATTGATTCAAATAACACTGAAGACTCAACAAGTTACTTGCATAAGTAAGAAGATACAAAATCGAAAGGTCCAAGCTCTTCCCTCTGTAGAATTCCACAAGCTATGAAGCCACTAAAATTTTGGACAAGAGAGACAGAGCCGTGATTTCAAGAATTAAATGTTGCCACCTCCCGAGAGAATGAAATGTGAATTATTTAGTAGACACCACCTTGTATAGCTTCAAGAGAGAATTATTAAGAATGAAAGCTATTGGTGATTGCAATCAAGAAAGTTGAAAAGATGGGAGAATGGACTAGTATAAAACTTAAAGAAAATGGTGATATAGAATGTCTCCTGCGACTGAAGAATGATTGAAAATGAAGCAAGTCTAACATAATGTATATGCCACCAGACTTCATTTTTCCCTAAATGCATTCAATACCATTTTCCCCCAAAAAGAAAGAGTGACTCTTTCCAAAGAGATGAATCCCTAAAGATCACAAGAAAGCCAAGAAGTTAAAGATAAAGAATGGAAATCCATTTTATTTCCCTTCCGATAGCTTGAGTTACTCATATGGTATCAAGAAACTTTTTGTCTGCCCAATCTTGGGTGTTTCTAAAAGAGAGGTGATGAGACAATGGAAGTTCACTTCCAAAAACTCTGATGCCAAACCAATACAATTTTATTTTTGATAAATTTCAATTTCAACAATAGCCTTAGTTTATATGATTCTATTTTTAATTTAAAGTTCGATATTCCCTTGCAAGAAATATATTTACTAAGAATTGATTCGCTCCACTTTCAAGTGGATATAAATTAATATTTTAATTATAACCAAATGTTATTTTTAATTTAATATTTGTTACCCATTTGTAATATCCTTTAAAGATGAATTAATGATTTATACTTTTTAAATTGGCTCCCTGAAAATAATTATATTAAATTATTTAAGGCCAAGTTACGATGTAGATTCATTGTCTTATAATGACTTGAGGTTGACAATACAATTGATCAATTTTTAACCATGTCCTCTCCCTAATGATATTTCCCTTTCTCTCATGGTGTCGACAAATCCTACATCCAATGAAAAGGATTATGGTTAGATCGTTCTCAATGTTTATATAATTATGCATTTAAATTTAATCTCATGACCTCATTCAACTTCACATGAACAATAAATTCACTGGGAAAATAAAGAGTTAGTTAACACTAAAATTATGATAAAAAGAACAACTATTAAATTCTCAATGTCATAACCACATGAAAGTAGTTATTTGCAACTAACATTGCATTCAAAATACATAACCAACAAACAGTCTCAATATAAGGGATGTGACAATTTGCAAGGAAAGACATCTAAAACAGGTGCCACACTTAGCTAAAAATAACTAAAAAATACATTATAATGGGCAAAAAATAATTCATCCATGATAGTTGTACCCAAATCTACAACTAAGAACTCCATACACACACTAAGCTAAACACACTAAAAATCCTACAAAAACACACCAAAAACACTCTATAGAATCACAATTGCAGTTCTTAGCACATAGGTAACCTCTCCATGAGATCACACTGGATGAAACTCTTACTCCCATCCTTAGTTCACTTGGAAATCCTCAAGCATCCCACTCTTGAATATCCTTCTCCATAGGTTTCTCAACCTCTGAAGAACACAACACAACATTAGCCAAAATAATAAGAATGAATAATAATGGAAGGAAAAGCTCTTTTATATTTTCTTGCAAAAAGCAATATTGATGGAAGCCTGGATTCTCACACCCAAAAGAGGGAGAAAAGAATGCACATATCTTCTAACCTCCATTTCTTGATTGGTTGCCAATTATTTCTTTTTTCTGGTAATTTTGTTTTTACCTAATTTTGATTTATGCTTTCAAATCTTGTTTTTTTGTCCTCAAATCTCTCCAATAAATCCCATGCCAAAACTTGGGTATTTTGACTATTTTATATTTATTTAATGATTTAATATTGATCATTAAATCAAACAATTAAATAAATAAAATTAATTTATCAATTCAATTCCTAGTTTTGAATGACTATTTTTGGCAACTTGAGCTTACTAAAAATAGAAGCTACTAAAATTGTAAAGGGGACATAACAAGTCCTCCCTCCCAAATATTGCTTGTCCTCAAGCAATGGAGATATGAATGCTCAAGGTTTTCTAACCCTTACCAAGTTGCATCCTCTAGTGGTAAGCCCTTCCATTTGATTAGGTGCTCATTTATACTTTTGTTTCTCAACCTTTTCTCCCTAGTTTCCAACACCTTTTCTGGTATCAAAATTAGTCTCCCTTCATCATCAAGTGGTGGTAGCTCTAAAGAGACTATAACCTACTATACAACAACCTTATTCAAACATGATACATGGAAAATATTATGTATTTTGTTGTTTGGAGGAAGTTCCAATTCATAGGCTACCTCTCCTATCTTCTTGGTGATCCTGTAAGGCCCATAATACTTTGGTTTGAGTTTCTTTGTTCCATTCTTTTTTAGAGTGCTCTAGTTGTATGGATGCAATCTGAAAAAACCAAGTGGCCAACCTCAAAAACTCTCTCTTTCCTCTTCTTATCAGCATACAATTTTTGTTGTTTTTATGCATGATGCAAGTTGTCTTTCAATGATCTCAAAATCTCTTGACTTTGTTTAAAAAAATCACTTGTTGCAGGAACTCTACTATCTAAAAATAACAAATCAAGAAAAGAGAGGGCATCATAACCATAGAGAGCTCAGAAAGGTGAAATACCAATGGACATATGATGTGAAGTGTTATAACAATACTCTCCTAGATGTAACCATTTCACCCAAGCATTCTACTGATTTGAAACATAATTTCTCGAATATCCCTCTATCCATTTGTTAACTACTTATGTCTGACCATCAATTTGAGGATGATAGCTTGTACTGGGTGTGAGTTCTATACCATTCAAATGAAATATTTCTTTTCAGAAAGAGCTAAGAAATTTACTATCTCTATCACTGTCTATATTTCTAGGCAGCCCATGTAATCTAAAAATTTCTTTGAAAAATAACTCTACTACTTGAGATGCCTTAAAATCTTATGTGATAGGAAAGAAATGAGCATACTTATTTAATCTATCAACTACCACATAGATGCAATCCTTACCTTGATCTCTTGGCAACCCAATAATGAAATCCATGGAGATGCTTTCCCACTTTTGCTCGGGAATGGGAAGTAGTTGAAGTAATCCTGCCGGAAAAATCTAGAAACTCTTATTTTGTTGGCATGTTCCACATTCTTTGATATTCTTATGGAAATCCTCTTTGAACCCCTTCCAAGTAAATCT
Organism: Sequoia sempervirens; assembly: GCA_007258455.2. NCBI lineage: Eukaryota > Viridiplantae > Streptophyta > Pinopsida > Cupressales > Cupressaceae > Sequoia > Sequoia sempervirens. The sequence continues at coordinate 9,392 of VDFB02267986.1, forward strand.
TTCATGGATCTTTGTATAGGTCTTGAAATGCCCTTGATGACCCGCTAGAGGTGTATCATGGAAAGCTCTTATTATCTTCTCTTTAATATTGGATCCTGGGACCAACAATATTCTATTATTGTACTAAATCAGCCCATCATTGAATATATAATTGTCATCCTGAACCAGCTCATCCAAAATATTAGAGGTAAAAGTATATTTGACATATTCTGAGACAATGGAAACTTTCCAATCAATAGCAATTGAAGAAAGAGAACATAGAGTAGGATTCCTAGAAAGTGCATCAACAACCACATTATTTTTCCCCTTCATGTATTCAATCTCAAAATCATAAGCTTGTAATTTACTTACCGACTTTTTTTGTCAGTCATTCAGATCTTTTTTACTCATGGAATATTTGAAACTATTATGATTTTTTTTAACCACAAACTTTTCAAAAACTAGATACTACCTAAATTTATCAAGAGCATGCATGATTGCCAACATTTCTTTGTCATAGATTGAATACCCTCTCTCCAACTAGTTTAATTTTCTACTATCGAAATCTATTGGGTGTCCCTTTTGAGTTAGGAAATCCACTATACCCTATCCAGATGCATCACACTCAACCACAAATGACAAAGAAAAATCTGAAATTGCAAGCACTAGACATGAGCTCATTACCTCTTTGAGTTTATCAAATGTTTTTTGTGCTTCTTCTGTCCAAGTAAAGGCTCCTTTCTTTGTTAGATTAGTCAATGGGGCAACAAGTTATGAGAAACCCTTGACAAATCTTCTATAATTGCTGCAAAAACTAAAGAACCCTCTCAATTGTGATAGATTTGTGGGTGGTGGCCAATCTAAAACTGGTTGAATCTTCTGTTGGTCAACTTGCATTCTTTGAAACTTATGACATGTCCCAAGTACAATATTTCAGTCAATCCAAATTCACATTTGGATAACTTAGCATAGCAATATTCCTGCTCTAAAATGCCCAAAACTATATCAAGATGTTCCAAATTCCTTTTCCAAGTTTTACTATTAATGAGGATATCATCAAAGAACACTAAAAAAAACTTCCTGAGATACTTGTAGAACACCTTATTCATGCAATATTGAAATGTTTATGGTGTGTTTTCAAGGCCAAAGGGCATGAAAAGGAATTGAAAGTGCCCATAATGACATCTAAAAGCAGTCTTCTCCACATCTTCCTTTCTCATACGAATCTAGTGATATCCTAAGTAGAATCCATAAATGTTGGCATAGTAGAGAACCCAAAGATCACATACCATGTAGCGTCACTTGATCCTAAAGAGAAAAAAAACTTCAAAGCATTCATCAACGAAAAAAAAAGTAAACTTTGCATGGACCTATGTAGATATTCTTGGACTAGATCCAACACTTGTAGTACATCATTTGGTCATATTCCATGGAGAAAAATGTATCAAGCAAAAACTAAGGAAAATGCATCCTCAAATAGCATTGTTGGTGAAGGTAGAACTCAAGAAATTACTAGATGTGGGTTTCATCAGACCCATCGATTATCTAGAAAGGATATCAAATATAGTACTAGTTTCCAAACCCACTAGGGTCATAATGATCTACATGGACTTTCAAGACCTAAACAAAGCTTTCCCAAAGGACAATTTCCCACTTCCAAGTATTGACATGATCATAGTTCTAATAGAAGAACATGAGATGTTATCTTTAATGGATGGTTTCTTTGGGTATAATTAGATAAAAATATCCCCTGATGATTAACATAAAAAAAAATTACCTGTGCTTGGGGAACCTTCTACTAGAATGTCATGACATTTGGTCTAAATAACATAGGAGCGACATATCAAATAGAAATGATGACAATCTTCCACAATATGCTACATACAATTATGGAAGATTATGTGGATGAAATTTTAGAAAAGTTAGTCAAAAGGGAAGATCACTTGACCAATCTTACAAAGGCGTTTGATAGGCTAGAACAATATAACTTGAGACTCAATCCAAAAAAGTGCATGTTTGGAGTAACATCTGAAAAATTACTAGGGTATATAGTGTCAAGAAGGGTCATTGAAGTATCTCCTACAAAAGTAAAAGAAATACAAGAGATGCATCCACCAAAGACATTGAAGCAACTGAGAAGTTTACAAAGAAAGCTACAATCTGTCAGGTGATTTATTGCAAAACTAGTAGACAAATATCACCCATTCAACCATCTCCTACACAAAGAAACCACATTTGAGTGAGATGGGATATGTGACCAAGCATTCTAGCAAGTCAAAGAGTACCTACTTACTCCTCCAATATTGATGTCGCCTATTCTAGACAAAGAAATGATACTCTATGTGTCTATAACATAAGCAACATTGGGAGATCTCCTAGCACAACTAGATGATAACAATAAAGAAAGAGTAGTCTACTACACTAGCTGAAAACTGGTGGGCTATGAGTTGAACTACTTTACGATAGAAAGGTCGTGTCTCTCGGTTGTATTCACGACTCAGAAGCTGAGGCACTATATCTTAAATAGAAAAGTAAAGTTGATTTGAAAGGTAGATCCATTAAAATACCTATTAGCAAAATTAGCTCTAACATGTAGAAATGCTAAATGAGTAATGATTATGAGTGAGTTTGACTTACAGTACGTGGATAGAAGAGCCAACAACGGACAAATAATAGTAGATGAACTAGCTGAAGCACCAATGTAAGATCACAAGCCTCTTGTAGGAGACTTCCCAGATGAAAGTATATTGATAACAGAATAGACAGGCCATTTGACCTTGTATTTTGATGGGTCCCACATTCAACATGGCTTTGGCATAGGTGTAATATTTCTCACACCACAAGAAGCTAGTATACCCAAGGCACACACGATTGCTTTCCCCTATACTAATAATATCTCAGAGTATGAAGCTCTAATCACAAGACTGAAGATGGCTATTGAATGGAGGATAAAAGAATTGTAGGTCTTTGGAGATTCTTAGCTAGTGATTAGAAAATAGAATGATGAGTACCAAATAAAAGACAACAAGCTAATGTCATATAAAAGAATGGTGGATAGCTTCAAAGAATATTTTATAACAATATCCTTTGAATAGATTCCTAGGGTTAACAACAGAGTAGTCGGTGCCATGGAAACAATAGGTTCACTTCTTCATATTCTATACAACATTCCTAAATATGAGTTCCATGTGGAGCAACTGCTTGTATCAGCATTCAACATCCTAGAATTAGAATTAGTGTGTGTGGTTGTTGGTCCCAATTCACCATGGTATTGAGACACATTCAATTACATCCAACATGGTATCATACCACTTGACCTAACACCCAACCAAAAGAAAACCTTTTCCTATAGGACTTCCTGATTCATGATCTTAGGAGATTCTCTATATCGTTGAAGTTTGGATGGTATATTACTCTAATGTCTTAACATAGAAGAAGCACAAATTTCATTACAAGAGGTACATGAAGGTGTTTGTGAGTCCCACTCTAGTGGACCTAACCTAGTCCAAAAACTACTAAGAATGGGGTGCTATTGGCCCTCCATGGAACAAGAGTGTATTCAGTATTTCATAAAATGTCATCAATTCTAGCAACACAGTGACCTTGTCCATGTACCAACATAGGAGTTAAGACCTATCACAACACCATGTCATTTTTCACAACAGGGATTAGACTTGGTAGGTAAGATTTATCCTACTTCTGCTAATGGGAATAAGTTCATCATTATTGCAATGAAATATTTCACCAAATGGATAGAAGCAATTCCATTGACATACATCACTAAAAAATAGATATTGAAATTCATTCTAAATTATCTAAATTTTAGGTACATGGAATTCCTCAAAAAAACATAATGGAAAATACAAGATCTGTGTTCCAAGTTCTCTATCCAGTATATATTCTCCATGCCCTATTACCCATAAGGAAATAGTTCAGCTATCCTGAAAATACTAAAGAAGACTATTAATGACATTAGTTGTGATTGGCATTTACAACTAAACCCAACCCTATTGGATTATCAAACCAACATCTGAACACCAACAGGTGCCACACCTTTCTCCTTGGTCTATAGTTGGAAGTTGTCTTTCCTATCGAACTTTAAATCCCCTCATTGCAAATCTCACTACAAGGCATGGTTAGCAATGAAGAGTATCAGATATCCAGATTAAATGAGTTGGAGCACGTTAAACCATATACAAGTTTATCAGAATCATCTCAAATGAGGCTATGATAAAAAGATCAAAGATAGAAACTTTTAGATTGGTGACTTTGTACTCAAAGAGAATTAAAAGGTAGCTAAATCAAGATGGAAAAGGAAAGTTTGAACCCGACTGGTTAGGACCATTTATCATTACAACAAGCTACAGTTTAGGAGCTTATTAGTTGGCTACTCCTGATAGAGAACCTTTAGCTGAACCACTAAACAATAGCCACCTCAAGAGGTTCTATACTTGAAAACATGTCAGAATACCCTAGGAAAAGTGTAAAATCTAAAAAAAAATCAAAAAGCAAGAAAAATAGTAAAGAAAAATAAAATGTTCTTTTAGTGAAAACCACTTTGTGGCACTTCTATAGAATACGTACCATAGTGAAAACTTGGAAAACATGCACTATGTTTGAATAAAACTTGCATTGTTATCTATTAATGCTATCCAAAGAATCCACCCATTTGTCCCATAATAAACCAACTATGGATTGATAATTGATTTAGTATTGAAGCTTGTTGTACCAAAAAACTTCACATCTCCTAGCAAATATAGTTTCACCTCAAACTAGGGGAAAATTCCTAAAACATGTCATGAATTAAATCCCTGTGCATCCCAGCATCTGAAAAACAACAAAATCAAAAAATATGAAAAACAAAAAAATCAAAAACATTTGAAAAACAACAAAATCAAAACAACTTTGGATTATTCCCTCACTCAAAAAATTCTAACATATCAACATTTTCTTGAAAATCATAGCTAGTTCAAGTAGATTCTTTGCAACATATCCTCTAGAAACATAAAGAAAATATGAATCGAAGTTATCAATTTTGATTGAATCCAAAAACATGTTATGCTTTAAGTAATATTGGTCGAGCTACCTGGTCTTTTCATGTACAATGGAGGCAAGGCTTATTAGCCCCTGAGGCCTTAGGTCAGTCTCCTTACGTATTTATCATGCTTTCATTCAACTTAGTCAAAAACTTCAAAATCCAAAAACATTCACAAAATTCAAAATCCAAAAGTATTCAAAAAATGAAAAAGGGAAAACTTATTCATATCAAACCAAGAAAAATATGAGCCTTTGCATGTACAACGTAGGAAAGGCTTATCTTTGATGAGCCTTCAAGGCCCTAGGTTAGTCCCCTGAAAACAAAAAAAACAACATCATAAAACATAGAAAATAAAAAAGATCCTAACTCCATCATCATCTATTTGCAATAAGCTTTTCATACATAACAAAAAAAATTCCACACTCACCCTTTGAAAAAATAAACAAACAAATAGAGAAAACATCAAAAGCTAGAATTTTCAATCAAACAATAACAAAGGTTTGATCGCAAATAGATAAAAAAATGACGACATATAAACTACCCATCTTTTTGACAATTCACCAACAACGTCCTAAGATATGCCTTAACAGATCCATTCTTATGATAGACATGATCAACACCAGATCATAGTCCTAAACCAAATAGATATGGCAAGTGATACTAAATCATTGTTTTATCTTTTTATAGTATTATCTTTTCAATTTATTTTTATTAACTCATTCCCAGGATCTATTGAGGATGTCCCTAAGGATTTAAAGATAAGGAATGGGGGAAATTGAATGTCATTTCATTTTGTTGTCTGTATGATGTTTTTGTGATACTACCATGGCGAATACTTTCTTTATGGAGTGTATGGAAGTTGTTTTGAGGAAATTTGTGTAGTGAGTGTATGTTAAGTATTTCATACCTCTCTGTGTAACTAGTCCAAAATGTTTTAACACAACCCAACCATATATTTTAAACAAAGTTTTCATAAGTCTGGTATGAGAAAGAATATTATTTGTATTTTGAGTCAAATTCCACATAATGGATACAAAGTCACCTTGGTTATTAATACCTTGGTGCATTGTATTTGTTTAGTATATTTCTCATCAAACTAAAAACATCATTCTTTATCCATCATCGAATATTTCTTCTAACTAACATTCATCTTGCATCCAAAACATGTCATCAATACATATCAATGATGACAATCAAGTAATAAAAGATCATGTATCATTTATAGGGCATACATACATCCATCATATACATCAATAAAACATCATATATAAAAATGATATATTGATCATCCATTCATTAAAATCCATCATATACATCATAACACATCATATGAAATATCATATCAATCATCCATCCATCAACATCATATGCATACATCAGAAAAATACAAAAACATGTACAAACATACATCATCACACATCATCATCCATAATCATCACATAAACACATAATGAAGCCAAAATGAAGCATGTATATCTCATATATAGCATCATCAAAAAAGGAGAATGTCATGGTACATCATCATGGAAAAATATGAAATAGGATAATACAATATATATATATATATGAGGCCTCAGTTGGGCCAATGAATATATATACAAAATCATGTATATAATATAAAGTCTTTGAATAGTAAACATCATAAAGATTAAGATCAAATATGCCACTATCTGGGCGGATGAGAAGAACCCTAAGGATCAGGTTGATCAGGCTGTCTAATGGAATGATCACCTAATGTAGCCTTATAGCAGTACTAGGCTCATTGAAACATGGATGTTGATGTGCTCTAGAAATATGGGCCTCATATAGGGTCTGATAATATGTCAAACTCTATAGAAACTGATCTCACTCAGCCTGTAGACTATCACACTATGGGTATGTGCAGGATCATGATGGGCTAAAAAGTGGCAATATGATGGGTATGTGGCTGACGACTATTTTTTAATCCAAAATTGATGAAACGAAAAGGGTTTTTAAAGGAGATTCTCATCTTTCCACCGATATAAATTATTCTTTACTTTGAATTTAATAAGTAATTATCATTCATTTTCTATTCAAATTACGACTAAAGTCCTGATTGATAGGCTAGTTGAAAAACATCTATAGCTTTCAAACGGTATCATATTTTTGAATCCAAAACATGTGTCACATTCTATGATTCGCATATAATAGGATTAAAAAAAGAAAAATTATATTTCATGAAGTTTTGACCAAGTTAAAGTGGTTAGACATACGAGTTTTTATATTTTTTAAAAAGTTATAATAAAAAATTCATAAGTAATTATTTACTCAGAAAAAAATTAGAAAAAGATATGCATCACATCAGGGCATGAGTCCTCTACTTATATATAAAATACTATAAAAAAAAATATTATCATTTTATTGTGGTTAGGGTGGTTCGACAAACACCTACTTCTTAGTTTTTCCTTGAAATTTAAGTACCACTGCATTGAAATTTCAAATTTTCACCAAATAGTTTTTTTTTTTTAAACAAACCTAGTAGTTTAGAAACTACATTCAATTTTCTACTGATTCTATTCTTACATACTTTTGAAATAATATAGATAACTTATTCAAATTTTTACATCAGGCTACCTAACTCTAATTTTTCTAAATTTTTTGCCACTTAAGGGCCTATTTTTTCCATGATGATCCTACACATACCCCTATACTAAGACTATCCCTCTCAGTGGTAACAACCTACAACTATGTCTCCAATATTAGTGTATCTCTCCATCCTAAAGGCCTCTCTCTCTTGTCGAGTTGTATATCACTCTATAGTGAGTGTGACAATTTGGGCCTGCTCATCTTGTTGCTGCAATATCTCAGTGTCTCTCACAACTGTCATCTGTAATAACTATACACCTCCATCCCCAAGTGGTGGAGGGGACCTGGAGCTTGTCCTTGATCCTGTTTCTTCTGATCACCTTGTCTACCTTGGGAGCTCTCCTGTCGAGCCCTAGCAAGCTTATCTACAATGATCTTGATGTGTTGTCTCTCTCCTTGATGACCTATGATGTCTATTCTACCCCCCATGGGAACACCAGAAGGATCTGTGAATCTTAAAGGAACGCATTGTTCCCACCACTTATCATAATCGGGAGTAGTCCCTATATTGATTAAACCCATTGGCCAACCCATTTGAATGGGGTAAGAGCTTTGAACATAACAACAATAGCATCTTGATCAGCCTATAGGCCCCAAACATTGACCTCTTTGGTGGTCCAACCAAATTGAGCCTCATATGCATCTAGAAATTGACACTGTCTCTCTCCAAAGTACCTACAAACCCTGTCAGGAAGATATCTCTCCAAAAGAGAGTGCACATGATCGATCATCCATATTTTCTATTTGCAGTATACCAACTACTCTTGATCACCTGGCCATTCCTTGCAATTCATATATAGTCTCCATACAAAACTGGGCATATCATCAAATACATGGTGCTAGTAGGAAAGTTGTCAAGGAAATGTATAATGTAGAAAATCTTTGTAATGATAAGAATATGGATCGCCAATAGTATGATCCAATATACCATTAGGCCACATAATTGAGATGTGCTCCAAAACCCATACATGATGAAGAGAGATACCAGTAGAAATAGATTTCCCACCATGATATGCAACCTCATGCATATATCTGTACATGTGAGCAAGGAGACATGGACACCATGCATATTTGGCATCATGCTCAAACATCTACTTGATGCATATACCCCATCCCATAGGAAACTATTAAGCTCTCCTATTAGGAATAGTGGGCCCCGAAACCAAACCATAGAGAACAAGTGAAATGGGATCAACACTGCCAACAAAATTGGGTAAGTCTATCTATGACTATCGAACCTCCAAATGTCTCACACCAAGAAGGCAGTGCATAGCGTGGGTACCCCATAAAGAATAATATTTAATGAGCTCTCCATGAATGGGTATACGAAGGATTCTCCACACATCCTTGAGTGCAACGGTGGCCTCCATAGTAGGTAAATATAGGGATGAGGTCTTTGAATGCCACCTCTCCACAAGTGCAGTCATCATCGCGCTATGACATCTAAGGGTGGGAATTGTAGCAAATGTGTCACAATCTAATAGCACCTAAAATATCTTGCTCTAAAATATCAAAATCAATGATCAAATCAAATAGATCTCAGGGCTGTCACTCCCTCAACTGGAGTGGATTATTAACCACCTGCAACCATTCAACCCACAATGTTAAGGATTTTCTCTAAAAACTCAAAATGAACCTAAAACGATGAACAAAATGACATTAGATTCCAAAACAATCAGAAGATATTTTTTAAGAAAAAGTGATAAAACATCTAGTAAAAGCGAGAGAAAAAGGAAAATGTGCAAATTTTTTTGGCAAAAGCAAAAGAAAATTGCAAAGCCACAAATTTCAAAAGTGCAAATGTTTTTCAAAAGTGAAAAATCATCACAAGAGCTAAAATAATGAAGCAATCAAGTCAAAATCACAAAATTATGGCAAAGGAAAAATCCAAAAGCAAAAATTTAGGATGAAAGAAATTTTTTATAGCAAGTGCACAAGGACATATCAAAAGCGACTGTTTACAAAGAGCAAATGCACTAAAACCGATGCAAGTGCACAAAAATCCTCAATCTAGCCCACTCACCTAATTTATTTTCATACATTAATTACACAAATAGAAAAGATGAAATTGAAAAATGAAAGGGTACATACTAGGGCACTGATACCTGTAGGCTATCCAAACTAGCGAACCGCATCTGAGCAATGTTGGGCTCCCTGAATCCTTTCTATAGCTCCTCAAAAACTGACAAAACAAGAAAATCAGAGGCAAGAATTCTCTATAGACTCAAATTGCAAATGAGCCAATTAGAACCTAAATTACCTATTTTAACCCCCAAAAACCCTAATTTTTTCTTAAGAAACCTTCCTAGGTTAAAATTAGGACCTCCCAAGAACATATTAAGTATCAACAAGAGACCTATAAGCTTAATTTTTTTCCCTCTATGCATCTACACTGAAATGAAATAGTGTCATGAACATGACCTCAAAATTAATATTTTTGGCCAACCTCTCGAGGGAGTAGCCGAGAGTCTTACCATCATTTTGTTGACTACTGATGTATAGTGGGGCATATAAAATTTTGTAAAACTTGATCTTAACATCAAATCTTTGAAATGAAGCAACCTGTACTTTGTATAAAAGAGGGGAAAAATGTTGAAATTTAAAATTGACCTAACACTTATCACACATCTTACATGACATTTTCGCATCGTCGACATCATTATCATTGAATATCATCACATTTCACATCAAAAGCATCAAAGGCATCAAAAACCCTAATTTCCTTTATAATTGAATAATACGACATTATTTAATTAATTCACCTTTTCATCATTTTTGGCCAATTAAATAAATTTAATTTATTTAATAAAGTCCTAAAACCCTAATTTTTGCTATTAATTGAATAATACGATAGTATTTAATTAATTCACTTCTTCATCATTTTTGACCAATTAAATAAATTTCATTTATTTAATAAAGTTCTAATTTAAGTTTATTCCTCTTGACTAATTAAATCACTTTCTCTCCAAATTTGGGTAGTTGAATTTAAACTATTCAAAACATCATCAAAAATCAAATCAAACAAATCCAACTTTTTTTGCAAAAGTCAAAATTTATTTGTGCATTCAACTCCAAAAATATTAATTAATTAATTATCCTCACCCACTTTTATGACTAAGCAAATTATGATTTCCTAATAGAGCAATCTATTTCTTGACAGGGCAATATATTTCTTGATAGATCAATCTATTTCTTCAATCATACTAATTATGTAATCAGTTTGTATAGATTATGCCCATCTAAATCCTCTCAATATTTTGAACCATCGATCAATATATTCTGTTACATGATCCTGATTGTCCATTTTGAAACATGAAATCTATATAACAAACATCTTTCTTGAAAAAAATGATCAGAGAATCAACCTATTTTGCACAACAAAGTAATGCCAAAACCTTAATCAAGTTTTTGAAGCTTCAACACACATCTTCGATCAGCACACACATGCTCATCAGAGCTTTTGTATGCAACAACGAAGACTTCGCATTGATACAAAAAACCCAACATCTTCATGAACACACTCCGACACAAGATGGTAAAGCTATTTCATTTTGAATTCATTGTTAGTGCTTTTTGTCAATTTCATTCTTGAATCCTTGATTTTGTAGTTTCATTTCCTGAGTAATGGGAATAGTTCTTGATTATTATTTTGAATTAGATTAGCTTTGATTCATTGCATTTATCTTATTAAACTCCATCAATTTCCCTGTTACACATTTCTTAAATTTTCTCTCAAAATACCAAATGTTGTCTCTCAAATATGATGTTTTCTAAAATTTGTGTTATGCTACTTATAAAAAACATGGATCCACTAGAAACCAAGTTGTGTTATGATAGTTGGAAATAAAATATGAATGATTTAATAAGGTTATCAAATTGTGTTATGTTAGGTGACCATGTAAAAATTCTCATGTTCATGAATCAACAAATTACATTATGCTATATCTGGAATCAACTATTTTTTCCAATCATGCCTCAAACAGTTTATAAAAATTTAATGTCATGAGGGACCATTTAACATCATAGGGGATGAATCGCCATAGGGAGTGTAAAAAATTTTAGTTCCATGATGGAAAAATCACCTCAGGGGTTGTACAAAATTTTAATGTCATGAGGGATGAATCAACAACTATGCCTTAATGGGAATTATAGATAACACCACCACAAAAGAGTGTACATGAATAAAATAATGACCATGCCCTAGGGAGTATTATGAATGATACCACCACTAAAGGTACACATTAATGAATTGCAACACCATACCTTAGGGGATATCATGCATAATACCACCACTAAAGGGGCACAACACAAGTTGACAAGGCCACAATTTAAGGGATATCAGGTATAATACCACCACTAAAGCGACACAATAATGGATGGAAAGGCCACACTTTAGGGGAAATCATGCATAATACCACTAATAAAGTGTCACAACATGGATGAATCCTTAGTAGATGCCACAATAGGGAATATTCCCCCCTTAAAATGTTAGGATACTTTTTACACTAATATTTTACAAAGATAATGGATGAAGAGGAGATCCTCTAAAAGGATACACTACTTAGTAGATTAGATATCCTTTCCTGAAAGTGTGTGTACAAGGACAACCATTTGTAGATATTATCATGATGCTCCTTATATTGATGAAATATGGTTGCACAAAAGATCTTGTTCCACCAAGCATGCCAATGATCATTGAATGATGCTACAAGTTCCACATAGCAAGGATCAACACCATAGTAATTAATTTATTATCTTATATAGGTCTAAATTGATATCATATATTTTAATCAACCATCATAATTTTATCTTTAAGGCACAACACTCATGAGTATAATGCCCAAAGATTTGATGATATGTACAAAAGGATGAATCTAATTTTTTTACTTGTTAGATTTTTTCTCATGAGGATGTGGGATGGTGATTAATTCCATTTTCAAAAGTGTGCATAACTAATGTTCTATCTTAGATAAGCAATTCATAATGAGAAGTAGGCCATATCAAATTGAACAATGAGGTGGTGTTAGGCTAGAGGATAGAATGATTTTTTTATGCAAAGGAAGTAGGTATCAATAACCAATTCTTCTTGTAGAGGAATGTGATGTATGTTCTAAGATGGTTTTAATTTCATGATCCTTGTTTACATTTAACCTTTTTTTACAAAGGATATTAAATCTATTCTTGTAACAATTTTCTAAATTTGTAGGTGTATCACTAACTTCAAGAGAAAAGTAGATATCCATATCAGTATCAGAAAGAAACATTATTATGTGTAGACATAATGGATAAGGGATGAATTGCAATAGACTTCCTTTGTGAGAGGAAAATAGCACATCAACTAATGGTATGATAGTTCTTCTAAAATTTTGGTGAGGATAAGTAGGCTAGATTGAAGGATGATAAATGGATTCTTCATGCAGAGGTGTTATGTTACTAAGAGGAATGTTTTATTGAAGCGTAGGTAAGGTATTTTCTAGGGAGCTATCAATGATCTCCTCCTCTTGCATCAAAATATCCTTGCTAGGAGGAAATGCATCAGGAGAGAAAGACAAATGAGCTTCTTCATTTGTGAGATAAGTAGTACTAAAGGAACAAAAAAAATCAACGAAGGAATTCAAAGAAGATATTATTTTTCCAAAGCACTTAGAAATTTTGAAAATTCTTTAACAAAAGTAATACATCTAAATATATTGAGCTAAATATGACTATTATAGAGAAATTCATTTAAATTTGGTTCCAAATAGTGTACAAAAGGTTGTTGGCACCCTAGACCAAAGGAGTTAAGTGTAATTTCTTTGAAAAATAGAAATGAATTATAGTGTTTGAAGATATAAAGTTGTAAAGGTTTCAATATGGGTGTAAAAAAATTTCACATTGGGTTCACAAAAATATGATGAGGTAAAAAGGGATCTAGGGTATAAATAACACTTTATCCTATAAAATGTAAAAATGAAAACCTATGTCACACATTTATAAAGGAATTGCCCAACACAAACAAAAATTCTCAAATTCAACCACATAAAAGTGGTCTTTATTTTTTTAATTTTAAACTTCTATAAACTAATGAGGTGTAGAACTCTTGATGAAGTTTATTTGTAGGACCCCTATGGTTTGCTATGATGTTAGACAATGTATTTATTTGGAAAAACTTGGATATTTGTTATTGTTTTATGATCATTGGCTTTAGAGCGATGTGGATGCTATACTTTGATGTGATGATACTTTATGTGGTTTCTTATGATTTATGTTATGCTTATGGATTAGCATAGTTGCTATTTGATAATATTGATGTACAATCATATGATGAATTATGGATGCTTTGTTCTTGTCAGTCTTGTGTGACTGTATTGGTGAAGGGGGAGGGATTACATCACTCGCATGCAAGTGTACTGTGATTCTGTGATTTCTCTTCATGGTGTGTCTTCTATGTTATATGCATGTTCTACACTAGTCTTGTTTGTAGGATTGCAGGTACAAGATATCATCTCCACTTGGTTTCACAGGTTTGAGCATGTCCACTTTCCCAATGGTTATGTTGATAAGGAGATAGTAATAGAGTGGCCTTGTCAAACCACAAACCTTGTGATAGTGTGTTGTCAGTTTGTGTCTTGTTTGTTGTTGAGTCATGTCATCTTTGATGTTTTGATAATTTATTATCGGTGGGAATTATATGTGGAAATTAATGTTAAGTGGTTATAAATGTTAATTTATGTATTTTAGATTAAAATTGTTATTTAATTTGATTAATTTAATTTTATTCAATTGGTAAGGTAATTTAATCTATTGATTAAATTTATCTTATTAAATGGATAAATTAATTAATTAAATTAAAGTTGTTGATTAAAAAAAAAAAATAATTAAAGTTGTTTTGTAAAGTGCATAGATTAAGTGATTTAAATTTATTTTGAAATTAAATTGTGTTTTAAGTTATTTAAAATAAAAAATAAATTTTGAATGCATAAGAGGAAATAACTATGGTGGTTGAGAAAGATATTTGCGAATTTTGACTAAGTGTTGAGAAAATTAATGGGGGGATTTGATTCAAAAAAGAGGATATTTTTGGAAATTTTTGTTGTTAAAATGGAGGAAGATTTGGCTCTGTAATTTTACATTTTTCATCTGGAAGTGGAGATTTTGGAAGAGGTTCTGGAAGATTGGATTTTGTAGGGAAGCTCAACTTCATATTTTATTTCATTAGACTTCAGAAAATAGGTTCTTTTATTGCTTTATTGTTTAGAATTTTTGATTTTAAATTTTGAAAGGATTGCTATGAATTTTTGAAAACCTCTATAGATAAATTAAGAAAAGACCTTAGATCCTTTGTAGGGAAACAAATTTTAACAGTAGAAAATTGAAGGAGAAAACAACAAAAAAAATTGTGAATCTCTATAATTAGATTTGAGATTTTCCATTGTAATTTAGACATTGAAATTTTTGAATTGTGCTTTGAAATTTTCTTTTCTTTGTAAATTACTCTGTTTAAAAAAAAAGGATTTTGTCCAATTGGACTGTTGGTTGGATATATATATATA